>JAPYZE010004682.1:0-12278 GCA_030522805.1 Leptomastidea abnormis
TATATATGTATATATATATATATATATATATATTATACATGGAAAACGGATAATACAAATTCATATCAAACTATTTCTTACCGATATGTTTATTCAAATAAAGTTTGGTTTTTTTTATTTCGTCTTAATATTGCAATCTATATCAATAATATTGTAACGTATTTAAAAAAAAAAAAGAAATATTTTATAGAATGTGTAGAATAAGTTTTTTATATAAAAAAAAGTAAATTGTAAAATGAATAAATTAGAAAAAGTATTGCATAGAGTAAGAGTATAATTATTGTGAGTTAAAACTTAGCTGTCAGTACAAAGATGAAAAAATGATGAAAATTTACTTATTGTTAGAAATTTTAGAATTATTTGTCAGATTTCATCAAAAGCCCAGATACTTTACTTATATTTAAGGAGGTTCGAGCGTGAACGGAAGTTCTATAGATCATGAAATACAATCTTTAAAAGCGATTAGCGAGATTTTAATTCTCACATATAAAATCACAAATACACAAAATTTCATAGGTTATTTGTTGACAGGAAAAATTTTGCAAATGAGTTGCTTGGAAAGCAGTCAAGCAAGAGCCTACAACTTTGAAACCAAAAGTTGTGTTATATTATTTTATTGATTCAGGCAGCTATCAGTAAATCCTGAAAAAAATTGTAAAAATCCTGGAATTAAATTGAAAAAAAAAATTGCAATAATCCTGCGCCTGTAAGACTAACTATGTAGATCAATTAAAGCTTTGGCATTGGCGAAAATTTTGTCATTTACTCAAAGAAAAAAAAAAGCAGTCATAAAGGCTTGATAAGAAGATAAGAATCTATAGGTACATATGAATAAATGCGGAATACGCATAATGAAATAAAAGTAAAAAAGATGAGGTGGCAGCTAGTGAGGCAGACAGACGGACTTCAGCACAGCCATTCGCAGTAACGTAACAAAAATGTCACAACATGATATGCTAGTATAGAGGGCCTGCCACAACCACTATAGCCGTATACAGTCATCATCGGTCCTTGACAAAAGAGCAGCCTGATGCGTCGCGCCTGTATATACACATACATATAATACATGCGCATCGTCTTTTCATAAAAGGATTTCTGCCATTGCGTAGGAGAGACAAGAGAGAGAGAGAGAGAGAGAGAGAGAGTCGAGCCGACAATGACGACTACGAGTCAACGAGAGTACTACGGATAAAGAGGCCGCGAGTGGGTATGGCATCAACAAAAAGGGCTTATAGGGGAGGGGGAATGGGAAAGCAAAAAAATGAAATCGCGCAGCGAGAGACATGCGTATGCCACCAAAGGGTGGGGGGGGGGGGAAGAGTAGCAGCGCGGAGAGTACACTGTCCACTTGACGGTCTAGTTGGACGCCCGGCACTTACTGTGCCCGCTATGCAAGTATATTGTGGATGGATGTGTAGCTGCACCGAGGAAAGTTCAAGTGAGAAAGGAAAAGAGCGAAAGGGGCTGGGAGGGGCTTGGCTAAGAGATATATATAAAAGAGACAGTCGAGGAGGAGGGAGGAGTTGGCTTTTTGAGAGTTGCGCTGCGTGCATTTAGATAATGCGAGCGCTGCTTCGCCTACAACCATCCCATGCCCAGCGCAGCACCCACCTTTTTACACAGCATCATTCTTGCCGGGACTACTGGAGGCGGGAGGTAAAAGCCTAAATCTCGCATCCTCTTATCCTCTTGTTCGCGCAGGCGATATGTCGCGATGAGAGCTTGTAGGTATATAAAAGCCATAGTGCAAGGACTGGCTCGTCGTAATTGCGAACAGTCATGCAGATACTTAGACTCTTCTTTCCATTTCACTCGTGTAAGAAGCTCTTGGTGTAGGGCGAAAGGATGATAGAACGAGACAAAGAGGGGGGGGGAGGGATGTGGTATGTTGCTAGAGGGGTTGAAAAAAATAAATGTGTCTATAGCTATAAACGTACACACACACACACACACACACACACACACACACACACACACACACACACACACACACACACACACACACACACACATATATATATATATATATAATACATTTTCGTTGTATTTATTTATTATTTTAATTTTAATTTACTTGTAGAAAAATTCTTCTCTGTTAAATAGTCAGTGTTAGAGTCATTGTTTTGTTATAATTATTATTAAAATTATTCAAGAATAGTAACCTTAATAAAATTAAAATTATTAAAGTTAAATAGTTGGCGATAAAGAAAAAACTTTGTCTCGACATTTACGTAATCGCGAAGTAACAAAAAAAAAAAAAAAATGTTTCTCCTTCATCCCCTGGCCCCCATTTAACAATTCGCAACGACTAATTACCGGACGATAAACGTTCGCGACTCGAATACGTAATACCTGTACACATGGAGTGCGGGAGCGCAAAGTGTTGAAAAGCTGCTGTCCCTATATAAGAAAATAAGCTGGAAGGCTTCTTTTTCTCCCCCTCGTGTTTGCGTCCTCCTTATTCCTCGGTTTTGCATAACTTGCCCGCTGCTATTATTATTTACTTTTTCATAGCCAATTATGATATTCAACAGTGTTAAGCTTAAGAGTGTTGATAAATATTACATTCGCGTGAGAATAAGTAGGATCTGACTTTTTTTTCAAAGTCGGAGCACAACGAAACGATGGTTTTCTTGGCATAGTTTATAGTTTTTTTGTTCTTGCGATATTTTCATCAGAAAATTATCATATTAGATTGATAATTTATAACCCAAATACGGACTTGAGTTGTAATGGAATACAACAAAAAGCACTTTAGTTTGAAGTACTAATTATGATGATTGTGAGTAATTACTCCGGAATGATTTTTTGCAGGATTCATTGTTTAAAAACGTACCGCATGAATTTATTTGTTTTTTAAATTGTAAAATATATATATTCCGCGTTAACTCATTATTATCATTTACATATAAAAAACTATTAATTTATACTCTACATATGGGATATTAATTATTTTGATATACCCAGGGGTGCCATAGCACCATAAAAATCATGGGAGAGCTTATTCAATGAAAGAAATGTTAGATGATCTAGAGCAGAAAAAAAGTAATATAAAATGAAAATTTTAAAAGGTATGCTATAGGTACCTACCTGGGCCTCATCTGCAGATAAATTAAAAACACACATGAAATAATTTATAAAAAGTATAAAATTTTCCAGCATCCCAAGCAGCAAATGCGATTAGGCGAGCGTAAAAAAAAAGGAAAAAATGAATCGTTAATTGGGTGGGGGTAGAGTAAGTTTTTAAACGTGAACATTCATACGCCTAATCCGCAGCTCCTGACAGAAGCATTAGGGCTAAATCCGGGCTCCATGTGACGAACTTATAACAGCAACTGCGCGATGAAACACGAGCCTGAGTTTTTGCGGTGCAAAATCCGCGAGAGTCGTGCACCAACTACAGCCTGGGGCTCCGCATGGTCGAAACGCAATTCTGCGGGTCTGATTGTCGCTTTAGAAAAGTAGCTTGAATATTGGCCGTATACGCACGAGCACTGGCTGTTCCGGTATACACTGGCCATTGCCTTGACTTTGGTAGAATGGGAATAGGCAAGTTATGACTGATGCTCTTTTATATATATATATATATATATATATATATATTTTTTATTTATCGATATATTCAAGCATATATGCGAAAATTGTCTTGTAGTAATATATTCAATCAAACTTTTAATACTTATTTGGAAATTGTCAAAACAAACGATGACGTTATATCAATAATTTTTTTTGAATAAGAGAAAGAGAGGGAGGTGATTAAAATCTGAAAATATGATATTGCATACCGAATTTTGCAACGTTTTAATTAAATTCAGAAAATTACGATTATATTGATTTATTGATAGTACAAGGGCAAACAGTACATATTAACAAAATTTTTTGAATATTTCATATCTTATACCATAAACTGTAAATAAAATTGAAATTTCAATTATTAGCTTTGGCATTACGTGGAAATTACGTTTTAATTAATTACGAGATTATCTTGAAAGTCTACAGATGTTTTAAAAATCAATAGCAATGGTATACACATAATTAATGAAGTATACGTAATGTTTGATTTAGTGATAGAACTTTTAATGCTATTTATTGGAGAATATAAATTTCAAAAAACATAATTAATACATCTCATATACATATTATGTAAAAAAAATGTATCTCAAAGTTTAAGGAACAGGAATGAATTTTTAACTATTCAAAACGAAATCGATTAATCATCATTTCTTTTCTGCTTTAGGCCGTTAAATTTGAAAAATTACTCGAGCCGCGTGTCTCAAAAGCTTAAGCAATACTCGTCAGAACCTTTCATTGGATGAGAGTCGATTATAATCGAATATAAATATCAATTTCATGTCTGCATGGAGTTTATTTTTCCATCAGGTTCATTTAAATAGTTGCTGCTTTAGGCTTTAGAACAATTCGATAGTTGCTTATAAATAAACTCTAGTACGCGAGCTGAATGAAAAATAACAAGATTATAATTATTCGTTGAACACGTGTATAGGAAGTTGGAAAAAGTGTGTTAATAACAATTAATATTACTATGTGATATAGTGGAAATGTGATAATACTTGGTAAAAATTGAAATAATATTAAACGAATCGTCATCAAAATTATAAATACGCGTACTTGACAAATTGAACAACTATAATTATTTCAAGTTGTCATTAACTTTATAGCTCACGTGCACAAGAAATCACACGAATCGAGCTTTCCCCATTCGAGCGTAAAAGTTCGCTTCCAGGGCGTTGAAAGAGAAAAGTCTTAACAAAGCACGAGGAGGTAAACATTTGCTCGGGTCAGGTCCACCCACCTCCAGAGGATAGAGAGTATAGAGAGTATAGAGTCTGTAGGGGACGAAGAAAAGGGGGCATAGCAGCCCTCAAAGTAAATCCTTCTCGGATCATTGCGAGTATTGTGTCCGTCTCCCCCGACTTTTTTTCCCTATACTTCGGCGACGCTATCCCAAATAGAATTCCGGAGTCCGAGGGACGCACTTTATATATACCGAACGGAACATCTCTCGAGCGCAGACAACGGAGAACGACGCGTTATATGTATAGAAGAATCCTCAGATGTGTGTATGTTTCAGTCGAAGTTGTGTTGAATATATATATTTCACCTGCCCAATATCGACGACTTTTCTACAGCAGCAGTCAATAGCTGTTATGTATAGGATTCTCGGAAGTTGCACAATGCTACATGTAATAAACGTTCTAATACAAACATAACAAATTCCGAGGAAAATTGTCGGTTGGAAAGATGATTATTTGTAGAAAATCAAAAAATTTTAAAAAGACATTTGCTGTTTATTATGATTAATTAGAAAACTTGCTATCCGACCAGGAAGAATTAATTGAATTAATTAAGTTATAAGTGAAAAAGTTACGGTCGACATTTCATTGTACTAAAAACAAAAAAAAAACTTTTTAATTTATTTTAATTATCGAATAATATTATCATTTAAATGTTATTGTAAGTTACGTAAGTTTAATAAAAATTATTACATAGCATTGGGATTAGTAATTTTATAACTAAAAAGTTTAAAATTCTTAACAAAGTTTTTATTTCTTTGGTCATTATGTTCAGTAAGAACTCACGTCACAAACGAAAATCTTTTTTCCTCTTTTATACAAATATGTAACGAATAAACAAAAAGTGAAAAAAGAGAGAAAATCAGATTGTTTGTAGTTATAAGATATTCTATTCATTTGTCAGTGACTAAAAAGGTTAAGGTATTAGAAGGAAGAATAAGTTTGTGATGGGAGTTGACCGAGAAGTAAAACAAATATATATATATATATATATATATATATACACGTGCAACAAGGATAAAAGAATATAATTATTGGATAGGGTCGATTTGGCGAAAGGTTGTAGAAGAGAAGAAAGTAGGTGATTTCTCGGTCTCGTTTCCACACGCGACGACCAAAGTGGTTAGACGATTAGGCTCTAAGGCAGAAGAACAAATTTGGAGCCCAGATAAAGACTGTGATTTAGTTGGAGAAAAAAGGGGTGTGGGAGGGAGGACCAATTTGTCGGATGGGGTCAAGCAGAATCCCGTTATATATACAAAGAATCAAAACCCCTTTTTTTGGCGCCCTCACTTTTCTGCACTCTTTCTTTTTTTTTCACGTTCTCCTTCTCTCTCTCTTTTTTTCTCTATCCGTCTAAAAACTTCCACTTCTTCTGCGAATATTATTATATTATAGAAAAAAGTCATCTGTAGTACAGTCAACCATAGCTGATTTGTCCACAACTTCCGATGGGATAGATCGATTTTCAATTGCTAAAAGAAAACTCGTGCATCGACCACTTTTCTAACAGCGAATAAAAGTTTTGTTACTTTATATTCATATTCAAAATTTTTTTATTGACATTATTATAAAAGCAGGGTTTTTGGATTATTAAACTTACTTGCAAGGTGAAATATATTGTATTTATTATAATATTTGAAGCACGAGTTTAAAAAAAAAGAGAGAAAGAGGGCTAAGAATATTTTGGCGAGTTTCGTATATGTATCGTGTCTTGGCTTCTCGAAGCACTCCTCCGTCCATTCAGTAGCCGCTGTGAACTGATGAACTATATATATTGTGGCTGTTTAGTTTTGTACTCGAGCCAAGCACAGAGATATTCTGGTTTTTTATTGTTATCCTGAAGTCTTGCTTGCTCTCTTTCAATTCAGCGTTCGAGTTACTTCTCGAGTCTTGAATTGCGACTTTTCTATTGCTGGAATAAGAGAGAATACTAGTAGTGCTGCTTTGTAATTGACTCATCTAGATCGTTTGCTTGATTGTCGCTTGCTTGATATTCTGCAAAACAATTACAACTTTAATTTTCTTTTTTTCGTTTTGTCAGTATATAATTTTTCAAGCAATATAGTATATTTTGCAATTTTTAATATTTTCCACTACTCATAGTAATATTCAAATCGTGAACTTTAAATTTTTTAATTCAAATTCATTTATTTTTTTATCCAAGTACAAGTAAAGAAATTTTTATAAAATTATTTTATTTGTCCAATATTCACAAAAAAAAAAAAAAAAATGTTGCTTACAAGAAATATAATTATAAATTTCAAATATTATACGTATGTCTAATTTTCTTGCTACCAGGTTCGCTCTTAACATATACACACGCGCACGCACGCACAAACACACAGTATATAATTATAAATTTAATACATGCCGTGACTCATATAATCTTTATTTGTATTTAATGTACATTTAAAAATGTACATATAAAACTTTTACGATCTTATGTACGCGTACTATAATTTCTTTTGTTTAAACCCTATTTTTGCTGAATAACTAATCCAAATCGTATAATTTATCGAATTTTTGACGATGATGTTTATTGTGGAAAAATACGCTTATTAGATTTTAAATTCTGTTAAGAACGAAGCTTCAAAACGTAATAGAGAAAAAAAAGTCATTTTACTTAATCTCAAAAAAAATAAAAAAAAAATAAAAAAAAAACAAGTGCTTTGAAAACAAGGTGTACTACACGTTTTTGATTTTATGCCAAATCCGCGTTCTTTATAACGCTACTTACAGAATAAATTTTCGGTGGCTGGAAGAAAAAAAAGGGAAAAGATCTTGTATGCCTGAACGCGTCGAGCTTATAAGCGCATACATTTATAGAGTAGCCGATGCATATAATGAAAATTGGCGAGAAAGGCACGGCAGTAAAGAGAAAAAGAGTGAACAAGAAGCGAGGAGGGAAGAGAGGTGCAAAGGAGGCGAAGACGCGGAAAGCCTGCACATAACAACACGGACTGTCTGCACGCGACGTCGGTATAGTAATACAAGCGCAGTATACGGCGGCGACGATGGTGAAGAAGAAGAAGAAGAAGAAGAAGAAGAAGAAGAAGAAGAAGCAGCGAAAGAGTTAAGTAGTGGGATATGTGAAGTGGCAGGGAAGTGCGAGCAGGCAATATACAAGTGAGAGCAGGAGTCTCTATACACTTGGAGCGGATGAGAGAAGGAGAAAGAGTGAGAACGGGGGGAGGGGGCGTGGGGAGTGTGATGAGCTAAGGAGGTGTGGGGTGAGGGGATAGACCCGCGGCGCGAGTCGATCAGTCACGAGTCCGGAGAATCCCACGGAGCCAAGGCGCCTGAGTATACGAGAGAAAGAGAAAGAGAGGGAGAGAGAGAGAGACTATATACGCGGTTTTGGTGTGCTGGACGTGCGCGTGCGAGATGCCAATGTGTGGTGTTGCGTAGGCAAAATTTTCTCTCTTTTATGGACATAACTTTTTATCTGTAAGAAAGAGACAATTTTGGATGCAAATTGAAGTGTTAAAAAACAAATTTAGATCTTAGTTTTGGAGTGCCCAAAAATATTTATTAGAAACAAAGTTGGAAGAGGGTGAAGTTTGAAAAAATGGAAAAAAATCATAAAATTTTTAAAACTGTAAAAAATGTTTTTGCTGATTTGAAAAAAATTTAGTGACTTAAAAAAGTTGGGTTCATCATCGATTTTTTAGCGTGACCGCACTATTTTTCTCTGTTGAGGGACAAAATACACCTTGAATCAAATTCGTGTCTCTCTATAGTAAATTTTAATTTTTTTGTTTTTTTTTCATCGTAAAACTGAATTTCTTTTATACATGGTTTTGCACATATACTTTTCATGCAGGCTATACCGACAACACATCGGACGCATTGAACGCGGATGGAGCATCACGCTACGAAGGCGCGTGCTTTTATAATATACATAGGCAGAATGTAGTGTAGGATCAACAGTAGTGCTACTGCTGCCACGGCCGAATACAATCAGTACATACATAACACGCGACCGATGTAAGATGTCTACGTGTGCAGCCTATGCTTTTTTACGACTAATTGATTGCGAGTACTTGTGTATGTAAGAGCGACGCACTCCGGTAATTGCGACCTGACCAATGTGTCCTATTTAGCAGCGAGAAGAAGACTTATAGAGTAACCTGTCGAGAAAAAACAACCACAGCCAGCCAGCCCTCCCGCACTCAGTTCTCCCTCTACTTTTCTCATTGCTGCTGCTGCTACAGTTGGATAGATACTTGCACGATGCTTCCGATAGGCTCTGCGAGAAATGTTGAAAGCTGCAGGCTAAGAGACCAGCGCTAACGTGCCTCCCATCTTCAACTTCTTCTTCTTCTTCTTCTTCTTCTTCTTCTTCTTATTCTCTTGTGCAAGCTGGTAATACATGTTCGAGCTGCTTCTTGCAAATTTTTCCGAGGCTATACTTGCGCGTACAAATTTTTTCCAACATATACAAGACTTTTATACTATTTTATCTTTTTCAACTATGCGCAACCAAGTTAAACTAACATTGCATTTTATTCAAACTTTGTTTTACTTATTCCTTTTTATTACATTTTATTGAAATATATAATTTTTTTTTTATTTTTTCAAAAATGTTCACAGTTTGTGATGTATTTGGTATTCAAAATTAAGCATCCTAAATACAAAAAAAGAAAGATGAGCTGAACTATTCGTTGTGTTATCGATGATGTGATTGGTTGACCTTTAGTTAAATAAAATGGTTAACAAGTGCGGAAATTCCAATTTGGATGTATGGTGTTTTAATTTAAAACTTTAGTTACACGGAAAAAACTTAGGTGATTAAAAGCTGTAAAAAATTAATATGGAATTTTTACCAAATAAGCGTAATAACGTAAAGCTCTCAGCTATGGAAAGATATTCAGTCAAAGCTGGAAATTCAAAAGATATTCTTATCATACTTTATCTTTGTATATTTTGATACAGGAGAAATTGGAAGGAAATACACCCAGAACAAGGAGATTAAACATTAGGTTTTTGGCATTCAAACTTAAACTAACATATTACTTATTGAGAAGCTTATGTTACCTAAGTTTTTTCCGTGTTATGTACCGACATTTATTATTTTGCGATATTTGCCATTAATTGATTTACTTGGTATTTGGTAAAATATCGGAGTTTTTCAATAATCAAGTGACGACGGTAGCGCCACGACGGTAAGTTTGAAAGGCAGGCGCCATGTGGTGTTACCACTGACACTGCATACTACATTAAAATTTCATTTTTTGATTTTTTGTTTACCATGTAGTTCTGTGAAGAATAAAAATTGAATAGTATTCGTCATAAGTTTTAATTTGAGTTTAATATTGTGGATATAATATATTTCCAAGTACCAAAACAATAGACTTGAAATTGAAAAGTCAAAATTATTTAAAAAATTTTTCATCCTATGATCTTCTAACCAAAATGTTCTTACGCTAAATTTTATTGCATATTGTTACATTATCTTTCACATCTTCGTCAGAAATACCCTACTAATACATTAGTAAGTCTTACTAGGTCTATATATTACACCTTTTTACAGGAATTTTATAAGGCATATTATATATTTATAAGATATTTTCAGGACTTCCCTATTAATGCCATATTAAGTATTTTTATTGCCCAATAATATTTTTTTCGATATTTTGAACTTTTAGACATTTCTGAATACATTAATGTTGGTGTGTGTTATTATGTGGACTGGTGTTTCCTGATACCCTCAGACACACAGACATATATCTTCATACATTTTTTTAAATATTTTAGCTTATAAAAAATTAGAAGCGAAAAATGCCAAGTAAAAGTCGTCGTAAAGTATAATAATCTAAGAGGCAAATATAAGTGTCCGTTTATAGGTGTTGGGAGCGTGCGAAATAACATGTGTCACATGTTTCTGAAATTAGCTGAATATTTTTATTAAATTATCTCAGTGGAAATGAATTCTCCACATCTTTCGTCCTCTGTCTCCCGCATAATTAAAAAAAAAAAAGGAGAAAAAAAAAAGCGAAGAGAACGAATGAGATAGCGAAGCCGAAACAAGGCAGATGCTGAAAATGTGAGGAAGAAACGAACGCGCGCGAGAGAGGCAGAAGATTAGGAGTAAAAAACCGGTATACTTACAATCCAAAATGTTCGGAGCTCTCGTAACCAATCAGCTTGTCGCCTTCAGGTTTCTCTCTCTCTCTCTCTCTCTCTCTCTCTCTCTCTCTCTCTCTCTCTCTATCTCTCTCTCTTTCTCTTTCTCTCCCTCTAGCTCATCAGACTTTCGAATTATCGATTATGAATCACTTCTCGCTTTTTGGAGAAATAGTACGTTATTTGCATATGTATGTTTGTATATGTACAGATATGTTTATTTATAATGAACACTAGCACAAGTGAAAATCACGGACGAACAGTAACTCGAGTTGGCGCTCTCGGACGAAGAATATCACAACTCACCTTGACTCAGCTTAAGATGATAAGCCTTCAATTTATTGAATAATCCTTATTTAAATGCTATATACATAAACTTTATTGTGTAACACTTTATTAAAACATTAATTTGATAAAATTTAAGGATTTTTGTCAATAATAGTATTTAAAAATCAAGCAGTAAATTATATATTATTATCCAAGTGCGCTAAGTTATGCTAGTTTTCATAATTTGTATTTCCTAGTTATACAGTACTTAATCCTGGGGCAACATTCTTCCGTCTTTTAATTTTTGACATCTTAAAGGAATTCCACTCCTTATTTTGTTTCTTGCTTTATTTGCTTTCTTGCCCTTTTGTTGTTATTAGTGATATACTTTTGTCCACTTGACCATTATGGGCGAGATGTAAGAGTATTTTTTTTTTGTAAGAGTATTTTAGGCGATGTAGGCACGTCGAACAAATGCACCTGCTATAACACACCACTCGAGTATGTCACGCTATAGCGCATTTCCTTGGACGAGAAAAACTTGGCATAAGAAAGAGTCGGGAAAGGAGGAGGTATAAGGCGGAAGGAGGAGTGAAAAGAAGCAATTGTTATACTCTTCACTTGTCAATTGTTTATTTTAATCAACACCTGTCTATATACACGTTATTATAAGTATACAGTGGACTTGCCGCTAAAAAGAAAAGCGCTTACAGGGAGAGGGAGTGTGCGCGAGAGTGAATTTAGCAAATAATAATAATTTACTGTCCGTTCGCTTCGCTGACAAAAGTCACTTCCGCTTTCCACTCTAAAGTCGGAACACACAAACACCCATTTTTAATATACAAGAACAAACGCTGTTCTCATCTGCGACACTACCATATAGCAGTAGTCATGTGACTACGAGATCTATATAGCCAGCACAGTGTCCCGCCCGAACTTCTTTTACTCTTTCTTTTCGCAAACTTTTTCACTACACTCCTTCTTGCTTCTTTATTTTTTTTCTTTCAATCTCGCGCTTCTCTCTCGACTCATCGGCTTATCAACGCACGCACACGTATACCTATGTAT
>JAPYZE010004683.1:0-11473 GCA_030522805.1 Leptomastidea abnormis
AATTTTTTAAAATTTTCTAAAGTATATTCTAAAGAATATTCTGAGGAATATTTTTAATTTTCTTAAAAATATTCTAAAGTATATTCTGAAGAATATTTTAGATTTTCTTAAAAATATTCTTGAGAAAATACTTTAGAATAAGCTTAAGGATATATCTTAAGATAATATTAATTTGTTAGTTGCCATGGTTACCCATTTTTTAACACAACTACGTGATTAGTGGTTGCAAGGTCTTCTGGGTGCAAAGTACACGACTCAATATATTCATATATCGAAGTATAAAAAAGACACAAGCATGCAGCTGTGTGTGTATATTTATTTAATGGTACAGTAGATACGTTTATTTAACAATTATATTTTTTGTTTCAATAAATATATAAACACTTATTGTCTCGATTATACTTAATTAATAATAAGAAGATTTATACTTATTTTATTTTATTTCTATTTTATGGACTTAAAATATAAGTTTTTGTTTTGTATTATTTTTAACTTAATACTTAATTATAGAAATTTAACGATATCACATAATAATTATTAAATTATGTATACAAATATGTAGACGTTAAAAAGTACTTGATAGTTATACATACATATTTCGAGTAGTTAATTTTTTTTTTACAATTATAACAATATTAGATTAAATTTATTTTAGGGACGTCGTTGACATATTAAACTTGATTTTAGAATCAAAACGAAATCTACATAATAAACATTTGATTTAAAACATTTAAATTTTTATACTTTGTTACATATCGAATAAACAAAGTTACACGACCTACACAAATATTTACACAAGACAATAAAAATTCATTATATTTTTAAGACAGTGTATAATCAATATACAATTCAAATTACAATTTCTATTTAGAAATTAAAAAAGCACACTTCATAACAAAAAAAACGACGTCCCTACTAATTAATCCTATACAACAATTATAATAAAAATTTCTATAATCTTAAACGCACACCACTTATATATATCATACAAAATTTGAATTTATCAATTTCTCAACAACCAGTCTCAACATATCAAACGTGAATTATAAGCCGTTGTACTAATTTCTTCTGTTTCACCATCAGAAAGTTCAGCTGGTAATTCTATACGTTTCTTCTCATTAGTTCGACTTATCTATAAACCAACAAAAATAAAAAAGAAACAAAATTAAGCAGTAATTATAACAAATATATTTTTCATCATTCTAACCTCAAAATGCCATCTTTGGTAGAGATTTTGAGGTTCTCACGATGAAAAAATATTTTTGACCTGGTACGGGAGGTCACCAGGTCAAAAATGTACTATTTTTCAAATTATTATTAAAAAAAGTTTTATGAAATATTAAAAAAAAACTTACTTTAGTATTTGGCATATCGGAAATTGGATTCGAATACTCGTGTTCTCCAGGCATGAGTATCGAACTACTACTCGTACAATTCGTAGTTGTGACAGTATTCGTAGTAGCAGTCATTGCCGTTGTTGTAGTACTACTACGATTATTCCTTCTTCTTGGAAAAGCTGGATTACGAAAATGTATACTACAAAAATAAAATCACCAAAAAAAAATCACATTAATAATCACCACGAAATCACTCCTCAAAATCACTCAACCATCTCCAAACTCATTAAATACTCACCTAAGATCTCTACTCTTAAACAAACCCGGCCTCTTCTTTTTCAAATAAAAGTAAACCGAATACAACAAAGCAAATGCAACCAAAGCCAAAGCTATACCGAACAAAGCACCAGTATTCCTACGCGGTCTTGAAGCAGATAAACCATCTCTATCAAGCGCAGCACGTATACGTGCTTCATTACTGCGAGCTTCAAATGCCAATTCGTTATCATCGATAATTGCTGAATCTTCAGAACATTCGGTACTGTTGGCTAACGTTGGAAAACCGTTACTGCAGATACAGGTTGCTTCGTTATGTAATGGTACACACATGTGTTTGCAGCCTCGGTTCGCGCAAGTGTTTATTCCTGGAAATAAAAATAAAATTAATTGTAGATTTTATAGTAATGAAGTAGATGAGTTTGTTGGTTTGAAACTTACCATCAGGTTGACGTGATATTTGAGATAGGACGAAGAGACGATTTAGATTGTTGGTACCAACTAAGAGTAAGGTATGTGATAGGCTACCGTAAAGTTGACGTTTTCTTAATACTCCACTCATTTCAGCTTGCCAGTATAACGTGTCTTCGTAAAGATTTAGACCAACTGGTTTTGACTGTAAATTGAAAAATACAAAAAAAAAAAAAAAATTAAATTATAATATTTGTATAATTCGATTAATATTGAGGATTTAATTAAAAATTATCAAACTTACGATGAGATCGGCAGGTATGACTTTACGATTATTGCCATCGAAATCCATACATTCGATACCAGTTAGATAATTATCAGCCCAATAAATAAGCGAACGATGATGATCAATCGTAAGACCAGATATTATACCAAGATCCTTACTAGCGATGACTTTTTCACTGTTACCCATAAGATCGGAACGTTTGATTTCACTTTGTGGTTGCTCGTATAATATCTTCCACATCACTTCGCTCCAGAATAGGTATCTGTTGATTTATTAAATAAGTTATGAGTGTAAAGGGTTAATTTATTGAAATTTTTTATTGATATAAAATAAAAAATAAATGACTTACTCTTTTAACGGCTCGACTGTGATAGCTGTGACACGTTTAGTCGGTTCTTTGATATGTACAATTATTGCCGATTTATTCGCGTCGACGTTGCAAGCCTAAAATAAATTGAAAATAATATTATCATTACATTTATTGTACTAAAAATTTTGTTTATTTTTCTTTTTATTAATGTACCTTGATCAAAGGTGCTCTTTGATTATCAAAGAAATAAACGTTATCTCTAATCCAATCCAATGCTATAACTTCCGGTCTACCAACACCATCGCTAGCTGTTGTGATCGTTTTACT
This sequence comes from Leptomastidea abnormis, assembly GCA_030522805.1. Lineage (NCBI taxonomy): Eukaryota > Metazoa > Arthropoda > Insecta > Hymenoptera > Encyrtidae > Leptomastidea > Leptomastidea abnormis. The sequence goes on from JAPYZE010004683.1 coordinate 2,948, forward strand.
CTCAACGTGTATTTTGTTAATCGTACCTTCGTTCTCTGTAATTTTTTTTTAATAAAACATCAGATAATTTATTAAAAATAAAAAATAATAAAAAACTTATGACTATTGTATATTTACCATCACTCCAGTAGATCGTATTCTCATGAGAATCAACATCCAAGCCTGTAATTTCGATACCCGGAAATTGTGCTACTATGTTGATTGAATTATACATGAGAGCAGGTGACAATATTCTAATATCGTTTTTCGTAGCTGTTATAATCTTCATTGCTGGACCTTCAATTTAAATATAAAGAAAAAAAACAAATTAAATCATATCGTCACATCATTAAAAAAATTCAATCAAACATTATACAGTAACAATTAATTATTACCTGTTGCCTTGCAAGATATTTTATCAAGTCTAAGCGCATATCCTTCAAAACAGGAACAAATAAACGAGCCTGGTGTATTTGTACAAACTTGAGGACAAACGTTACCCTGACATTCGTCTATGTCATGACAAGTTTTACCATCAGCTCCCATTTCGTAACCATCGCGACAGCTGCACACTGGTCCTCTTGGTGTTTTATGACATACGTTGTCGCAGACGTTGGTTTCACATGCACTTTCTGTTAAAAAAAAAAAAAATATCATTTTTTTTTTTAATATTATCAAACACATTTAAGAAAAAAAAAACAGAATTTAATTAATAATAAAAATTAAAATTACCGCATTCACCACCCTCATCACTACCATCGATACAATGCTGTTTACCATCGCAAACCTTATCAAGACTAAGACAGTATCCGGTACCACAAGCAAATTGATCAGGATCAGGACACGTGTGATTTGAGGAACCAGTTCGCGATGGTCCATCTGGTTTAGTGCAATCTTGCTCGTCTGAATTATCACCACAGTCATCGGTATGATCACAGGTCCATTCGACTGGTATGCATTTACCATTGCTACAGGTGTATTGGGTATCGGGTAAACAACTTCCGCAACTCATTTCATCGTCTAAATGTGGACAGTCTGTTTTTCCGTTGCATCTGTAGGGGTTTTTTTGGGGGGTAAGATTAGTATTTTATTTTTTATTTTTAAGTTTTAAGGGTGGAATGATTTTAGAAAATAACATTTTTTGTTAAATTTGATAAGAAAAAAGAGGTAATTAATAACTATAAATATATCAAAATTAAAAAAATAAATATTGTTCAAAATCTTACCTCCAAGAATCAGGTATACAAGTCGAGCTATTCTTACATTTGTAATAACCTCTAGTACAAATTAAAGCATCATATTTACTATCCTGAGGACAATCAATCTCATCCGTATTATCATTATTATCACAATCATTAACCCCATTACATTTCAATAACAGATCAATACATTTTCCATTTTTACATGAAAACATAGATGGACTGCAAGCAGTTGGTTTACAAGTATCATGTTCATCTGAACCATCGTTACAATCAACCTGTCCATCACACTCCCAATTTTGCGGTATACAAAGTCCATTGTTACAAGTGAACGAATGATCATCACATGCATGTCCTGTACAATCTTCTTCATCCGAATAATCATCACAATCGTTCATGGCGTTACAAACTAAGTAACGCGATATGCAAGCACCATTACGACATCTAAATTCATTACTTGAACAAGTTGCGTTATTACAATTATCTTCATCTGAATGATCAGCACAATCGTATATCATGTCACAGCGACTTGATTTTGATATACATTCGCCACTTGTTGTACAACCAAATTGATCGGATTCACAATTTGCTGATGTTGTTGGACAATTGTCTTCGTCTTCACCGTGTGGACAATCTTTAACACCGTTACAACGTTCGATTTTTGTTATGCAACTGCGGGTTTGGGGACATGTGAATTCATCTTCTGTGCATGAGGTTTTTGGTCTGCAGGTTTTCATGTCGGAGTTTATGAGGAAACCGTTTGGACAACCGCAGAGCTGTGAAAAAATTTAGTAAAAATTATAATTATGAGATTATAAAGGGGTGATAACAAAAAAAAAAAATGGATTATATTTGGTGGTAAAAACTTACTCGAGTTTTCGAATCTGTTACCAAACAGATATGGGAACATTCGCCGTTATTGGTATGACATGGATGAGATCCTTTATCGTATAGACCGTCGATCGTTTGTAAATGCATGACTTTCAGATCGTTTGCTACCTCTGTAAAATTTAAAATTTAATTTTTATTATTATTATCATCATTTGATTTTAAATGTTTCGTGGTATTTTTATGATCAGATACTTACGTAAGTTTAAGCCTTTATTGCCTGGTACCACCATTTTTTTATTAGCCCAATTCAGTCGATGGACATTACGTGATACCCAGAATATTTCACTATCGAGTACAGCAACGCTTACGGGTGATCCAATACCAGTACGGAAAAGATGACGATTTTGACCTGCAAAATTATGATTTTAATAAATTAAATTAACTTTTCAAATTAAAATAATTTAAAGAAGGAAAAAAAAAGAATTACCTTGAATATCGATACTTTCAATTCGACCAGATCCTTCGTCAGCCCAATAAATGCGTTTTGAATCAGCATCATAAGTCAATGATATTTTTGGACCCAACAGATTATGTTCGACAATGTGTGTTCGTGAGCCTAATCCGTTCATTTGCACTTTATCGATATGAAATTCATCGCTCGATTTGAATACGACAAACATTATTCTGATATAAAAATAAAAAAAAAATTTTTTATTTATAATACTAAAAAAAAATTTTTATATAAATGTGTTTTTGTAAATAATAGATAACTCACCCTTCCTCGGGAACTAAAGCAAGATCATATGGTTTTTGGGTATAAGAAAATTCCGTTTTTTGACCAGTTGTCAAACTATGCACTTGAATCTTCTTATGGTATGGATTTGTTATGTACAAATTATTTCCAAAATGATCAAACGCTATGTTACCGATGATTTCGTTAATCGATGGAAGAATATGATTGATCGTACCGGAGTGTGGATTGAAACGGAATATCGATTTGTTTAATTCATCGGCTGCTATGACGGCATCTAAAATATTGTGGGAAAAGAAAAGAATGTACATAATTATTAATTTATATTTATTTATGAAATTATAATTTTTGAATGTTTAAATAAATAAAATTCATGAACATAAAGTAAAAAAAAATTTTTTTCATTTTGTATCAAATTTTAAAATTTATCTTGATAATAATTATAAGAATAGTATCATTCAATTAAATAATTGTCAATAATAAATAAAAAAAAAAAAAACTTGCACCAAAATTTTGCAAACACATTATATATACATACCATTAAGCGAGTCATAGGTCATAGCACTGATATGGTCCGTAGTGACGCTCGTACGCATAGTTGGCTTCCCCAGTAGCTCGTGATAATAGTCGATTATCGTACTCCCAGCTGCGATCGCGATGTGCTTCCGCTTTGACGAGTCTGCGCAAGCGAATAAGATATAACAAAACGGTAGATCAGTAAATAAGCTTGTTTATTTTTTTTTTTTTTTTAGAATTTGATTACATGTTTTGTGATGTATACGTTAAAATAATCAGTAGATGCTATTTCATATAATTTTATTTTTTCTTTAATTTAATAAGTTTACCTTTACAAGTGTGTTTGTCGTCGTTAAGTTCCTTGTCAAGTGTACAAGCGCAGGTATAAGTTTTGTTTATCGATGGAAGACAAAGTTGTGAGCAGGGATTTGAATAACAAACGTTAAAAGTCTGTAAATGAAAAAATTAATAAGATTTTAATAAAAAAATTTAATAAAATTTTAATTAATTCTTTTTTTTTTTTAAACTTACGTTGACTTTTAAAGTTGAGTGATAAATGTGAATGCCATAGAGAGTCTCGTTCTTCTGGAACAACGTCTCAAAGTCCTTGCCAGTAAATTTGTTGCAAGAGTGAATACTGTTTGTGCTCCAATCGGTCCAGTAAAGACGATTTTCAAAAATGGCTATTGAGTATGGATGTTTTGCCACGTCGTGTAATACCGTCTGTTTAATATTGAATTTTTATTTTTGATTAGCAAACAATTTATTTTGAATTAAAAAAAAAATGATAATTGTATAATATGTAAACACAAGCATTACATAATTAAAATGACTGATTAAACTTACTCTTCGATCCTGGCCATTAAGCAAAATTGACTCGATGACTTTTAATTTAGCATCAACCCAATAGAGACGATTACTCGGATAGTCGATGGTTAATCCATTTGGCCAGCCAATGTTTTTCTTAATGAAATATTCCCTGTGCGAGCCGTCCATGTAAGCAACTGATATGTGTGGATTATCACCCCAATCACTCCAATACAATTTTCTACAATCAAAAAAAAAAAATTATTTAAATATAAAAAAAAAATAAAAATTATAATAAAAAAAAATGAAATAATTACCCTTCAGCAGGTACCAAAGCAATACCCCTTGGTTTCTCAGTATCCTCGGTAATAATAACAGTACAATAAGAACCATCTTTATTACAAACACCAATATGCTTGTACATGCTGTCGGTGAAAAAAATATTGCCGGTTATCCAATCGACTGCAATGTCTTCAGGACAACCGAGACCAGCTGTAACTATAACATCGCGTTTGGTACCATCTTCGAGACTCCGGAAAATTGCCTCGTCGCCAAGTTGAATGTCGGACCAGTATACGTATTTTGAGTCCAAGGATACGCCAACTACGTGCTGGAGATTTTCGGCGATTGGAAAGTAAAGATGAGCGTCGAGGTAGTAGCCGCGGATTGAGGTTTTTGATGCGAATACCATTGTTGCTTCACCAGCTAATTTTTTTTTTTTTTTTAGGGAAAATAAATAGAATTTAAAATTTTTGTGATTTTGATTGTTAATAGAATTTGTGGATATATTTTCAGGAAGTACGTGCGCATGCTTTAATGAATGGGATACATTTTAATAAACTACTATAAATTTATTGAGAAAATTTACACTTTATGCAATAGCATATGCGATTTTGAGTAAAGTGATTATTCTTGCTTGCGATAAAAAAAAGAAAAGTAAAATTATGTTTATCGCAATTAATGTTGAGTTTTAATCTGTTCAAATAAACATTCTGAGATGGATATAATCACACTTAATTAAATTTATCTTGCTAGAAAATTAAAAATTACACCTAATGACCGTCACCGTCACCAATATTAAATTTAAAAAAAAAAAAAAAAAGACTTACGAGGGCGTATTGCGAAATATCTTTATTTTACAAGAAAACTAATAATAAATCTGTACATTTTAACTTGCATACATAAGCACGTGGTTTCATATCGATAAACGTACAAGCATATTTCAGTAAAATAAAAATCGATTTAATTCTACTCTTAGCATTGAGAAATTAATGCGTTATACAAGACATAGTTTGTTGGTAAATAATAAAGATATTTCGAGATGAATTTTTATTTATTTTTTTTTTCTATTTTTCTAGTTTAAATCTAATGCAGCTGATGTGAGAAATTATCTTAAGATTGATAATGTTTTGTATGTATATTGCTGAAAGCTAAGCGCATTATCACGCTAAGCATGATTAGCTTAATGGAATTTATTTTGATGATGTATATATTCACGATTCTAAGATTTACGATATTTTGAATTTTTTTTTCTATTGATAATTTTGATTTATGTAATTACTTTCTCCTAATTATATTTTATGCGACTTAAATTTTTTCTCATAGTTTTTTTTATCTAGTCATTATTAAATTTAAATTATTATTATTATTTTTTTTTTTTTTGTAAAACAGTATTTTCACGCGTAAATCAAAAGCATGCAACTTTCATTCTATTTCGTTAAAAATTTGATATTTATTTAAAAAATAATTCTAAATTATATAACAAAACTATCAAATAATAGAAAAAAAAACTATCATGAAAAATACAAAAAAAAAAAAGACGATATCACACACGAAACACATGCACCAACGCGCTTTGATTTCAAAACACATCATGCAAATCAACAAAAACAAATCATCAACCATACATGCATTCAGTTCACAAAATATCTCAAAATAAAATAAAAAAAAAAAACAAAACAAAAAAAAAATTAAATCATCAGTTACACGTAGCCTTGCAGCTCTTCTTATCGTCTTCCAATTTATAATCAGTCTCACAATCGCAGTAGTATGACCCAATGGTATTACGACAAATTTGACTGCAAATTCCATACTCCAAACACTCGTCAACATCTAATATACAAATTAATAATTTTAATATAAAAAAAACAAAAAAATTACCTTCGTCAAAACTCGTGTGCAATGATTTAACGCCATTAATAAAAAATTGTATGTTCGCCAATAAGGCTGTGATAAATATAAGCAACGTCTTCATTATTTATGTTTAATAGTATTGTAAGTAGTATCTTTAACGGCGACGGACAAGCGACTGCGCTATTCGTATATGAGTTTGTTGTATATAATTATCTCGCGTTTTGTGTGTGTGTATATACGTATAGTGTATCCGACAAGAGAGATAATATATTGCGACTAGCTATTTTCTTTTTTTTTTGGTGTTCTGATTTTGCGCACTAGTAAAATGCGTATTTATATGTATATATGTATAAGTGTTGATTGTACTACTACCCTTGATTTAGTTTTGTTTTGAATAAGTGTTGATAATTATAAGTGTGAGTTTAATGATTATAACGTTTGATTCTGTAGATATAATTAATTCGCGTTTATTATTATGGTAATAGTCTATTTTGTGAGTTTAATTATTTTTTAATTTTTTTTTTTGAAAATACGAAATAATAATTTTTTAAATTATATTCGAATATATTAAATTTAAAAATTGTATAATAAAATCAATAAAATGAAAAACGTTATATTCTAATAAAAATATATACCTTCGCATTTTCCATCATTTTTCAAAACGTAACCACTTTTACAGGAACACAATTCTCCTTTAGGCGTAGGTGAACACGTATGTTGGCAATGATTTGAACTTTTGCAGGTTTCTTTTGCTATAAAAAACAAACAAAAAAAAAAATTAATTTTAATAAATTCATAAATGAGAATTTAAAAATAAAATGAGACAATTATTATCAACCAACCTTTTTCACAACCAGCCGGATCTTCATCCGAATCATCACCGCAATTATTATTTCCATCGCACACGTGATTCAAAGTAATGCATCGCTTGTTAGCACATAGATACATGCCAATCGTGTTGTTGCAATTTTGAGGAACAATAGGTTGACTATCTGTATAAACAAAATTTTAGAAAAAAGGGTAAACAATTAGTTTTTAATTTACTATCATATAAATGATGAAATTAAAAATAATTAAAATATCTTACCACAATGCTTTTCATCGCTACCATCTGGACAATCGTCCATACCATCGCAGACCCATTTATGAGTGATACAATGACCGGTTGCGCATTTAAACTCTTTGCAAGTTATCTGTTAAATAAAAAAAGAATTATATCATATTTCATAATGAAAAAAAAAAATTTTAATAAAATAAAAATATTTACGTTTTTGTAGCAACCATCAAATTCATCACTACCATCAAGACAATCCTTTTTACCATCGCAGAAATCCTCGCGATCGATACAGTGAAAACGATCTGCACATTGAAATTCGTTTGGTTTGCAATCGTCTTCAGGTATTATCTGTTAAAAAAATAAGAAAAAAAAAATTGATTAAAAATTAATAGAAAATATATGAAACATATTTTATAATTAAAAATAAAATAAAATAAATTATTACCGATTTATGTGATTTATCACAATCGGTTTCATCGGTATTATCACCACAATCGTCCTCACCATCGCAAACAAATCTGTGCGATATGCACATGCCGTTTTTACATTTCAGATAATTAGCAGGATTGCATTCGTCTGTATCCACTTTTTTATTTTAAACAAATAAATATATATATCGTTATTATAATTTTTGTTTTAATATATTTAATTGTCATATTAAAATAATTAAAAAAAAAAAAATTTAACTTACCATTTGCTAAACTTATACCAAGTGTACCAATAATAATAAATGCCAGGAGCAGCCACTTCATGTTCTGCAACAAATGAAATATAAAAATACAGATTATTATAATTTTAAGTATAGTTTTATTAAACATAAGATTATAATTTTAATCTTAAATCCTACAATATACATCAAATTATTGAAGACTACAACAAATCCTCCTCCCTCCCCATCAATCACACAATATACAGTATACACCTATATATAATATAATATTAGATTGTCTCGATACGTATATGCGAATATCAACAGCCTAAGAGAGAAAGAGAAAGAGAGAGGGAGATAACTTCCTGTCGCGAGATAGTTGATCGTTGAGTATAGACGACGAGGAAATCTGTTCTGATGCGTATATGTGTGTACCCTGCAAATATAGAGGGTTAATGACTTCTCATATCCCGAGTGTCATCTACTGTCCCTCTCTCCCCTTCCCCCCTTTTTGCTTTCTCAAAGAGAAAGCTTTGTAACGGTGAAAATTTTTGATTTGGTTTTTTTTGGTTTTCTTGACGTTTTGAAGGTTCCTGAACTCAAA
>JAPYZE010004684.1:0-17784 GCA_030522805.1 Leptomastidea abnormis
TTGGTCCCACGCCCACCCAAACCCCCCACCACAAACAAAAAAAAAACAACAACAACAAGTTACTTTTTTTTTTTTTTTTGCAGTTCGTTCGTGACATTTTTAGCGCAAGCCGGTCAAAAGCCTTCTTGTAAAGAGCTTTTGCCCATTTTTACCTTCTGTGTGTGTGTGTGTTTTTTTTTTTTATTCCTGGGAGGAGGTAAAGGAGAAGGGGAGAGTGACGATGATCCAAGTCTTTGTGCAAGCACTGATCTTTTTTTTTTTCACTTTTTTAAACCGTCATCCTGGGTAGAGAAATCTCAGAGAAATTGAGCTGTCGCATTTTTATACTCTTAATTTAACTTTGTGTGTGTCATTTTTTTTTTTTTAATTTTGTGAAAAAATATACGTTTTAAAGCGAGAATGATTGGATATCTTTTCATACTCACGATTTTTATATTATATCTTGTTTCATTTGAAAAAAAAAATGAAAGAGATTGAAATATTTAAACGATTCTTCTTTTCTTTTTTTTTTTTTTTAATTTAAAATACGTATTAATCAATCAAACGTTCTTTAAGCTTTACAATAAAAACACGACAAATATAGATAGATTTATAAAAAGACAAAAAAACAAAAAAAACAATATTAAACTTCCTGGAAATGTCTATATCGATATAACGCAAAATTCAAAGCCCACCAAAAGTGAACTTTATACCAAACGCAATCCTCCTTTCCTTGGAAAGAAGAAAAGTAATGTTCGAAAGCGTTACCAAAAGAGGAAAAAAAAAAGAGAAAAAAAAAGACTTTAACAAAAGTCGAACAGCAGACGGTACAGATTGCCTTACAATTTTCTTTCTCGATTCCGCAAAAATGCAATTTTATCCTCTTCCCTTCTTTCTTTCTTTCTTTCTTTTTTATTCTTCTTCTTTACACGTAATTCGCGATTCGTGATCTCCCAAGAAAATACCACTTTAAAATGGTATGAAGCCAAGTTGCAGGCCTTTCTTTTCTAAGAAATCATCTTTCTTGTATAATGTATATAATATATATACGCGATCGTAAAGTCAGAAATGGATATTATTGATGATTTACAACCAAGTTTTTTTGGTATGTATGTATATGTGTCGATTTCATTTTAAATCTTACCTTATATATTATCTCTTTTGCTCCAGAGTCTATATTTAATTTTGACTTTGGACTTTATTTACCTCTGCACTTTCAATCTTTTTTTGGTATTGAGTGATGATAAAGTATTCGGCAGACCTTTCGAATACGTGCTGAGCTTGTATGATTATGGAATATAAGGGATGAAATAAAAAAAAAAAAAATGATTCGTTTTGATGCCAGGAGGAATGTATGATTTTTAGATTTGCAAATGCTATATACCATTATTGTAATGAACTGAAAAACTTTATGTATAAACTCTTGTATTGACTGTAAAGTAGATGGTTATTCTGATTTTTTTTTGAAATTTTTTTTTTGCCAAAAATAATATTTATACTTACTTATGGATATTGATACTTACTGTGGAATGAAAAATTGGTTTTAATAAAATTAAAATTTTTTTTTTGAGGATTATGGTCTTGTAATAAATATAAAACATCAAAAAAAATTTGTGTCTCTTTCGTTTAATAGTGCATGTAATTGATACAGAATGAGATTTTTTAATGACAATATCGTTTTTTTTTTGTGTGTAATGTGATAGTGACAGATGACCGCGAGATATATTCACTTTTTCTCTTTCGAGATATAATATTTACAATTCCAACAGTCATACAGCTTTTTTTAAAAACATTATTTTTATCATTTAAGCCGATTTAGATTTTTATTTTTTATTTTCATTTCGCTACAAAACGGAAAAAATGAGAATGGAAACAATTTTTCTGATTCTCATTTTACATTCCGCTATTATACTTTTTCTTTTTTTTTATACGCATGTCTTGATAACTCTCACGACAAAACCAACTGTATTTGTCAACTTTCAAGATTCCATTTTACAACTACTTATTCGAGTATCATACATATTTATACTTATGACATATACGTAATTGTCTGTTGCATCCTTTTTTTGCAGTTTTCATTTTTTTTTTCCTTCATATTTTCTTTTATTCAATTTTTTAATAAATTATCAATTAATTATAAATTAACGATGAAATTTAAATTAATATTTATCAACATTTCATAAAGATTGTATTAAACAATAAATTACAATAATCTAACATGTAGGTCGTACCAATTTGTTAATTAAAACCGCGTTTAACATTCAACTTTACCACGTTTACATATATATCAATTCCGATAACAACTTTGTCATCTGGCGTTGAAAATCGTACACAATTTCCATTACGTATTTGTCAATCAAAATACTTGATAAATAAGATTATTTCTTTTTTTTTAATTCTCAATATAAAATACAATTGGTAAATACAATTAATTATAACATAAAATTAAACTATTTGCATAATATTTTTAATTAGTTAATAATTTTAATTTTAGGTTTTTCACGTGTGTTTTGTATCTTACTGTTAATTAATATATCTTTATAAACTTCTTTTATTCAGAAAACTATACGTAAGATATAGGAACGTATTCAGTGCACATTTTTAAAATTGAAAATGAAAAGAGATTTTTTTATTTTATTTTAGTTTTTATACTAGTACAAGTTTAAAAAAATGTATTGTAGTTTCTTTTATTTAAGTTAACAAAGCTTTTATCAAGGGAGTTATTTTATTTTCAGTTTTTTTTAATTTTTCTATGCAATTCAAAGAAATTGTTTGATTAAAACTTTTTGGTCAGTAAAGTTTTGATTGTAAAATTAATATTTCTGCATGTAGTTTTCTTATTTAAATCGATTAAATTAATTTAATAAATAAAATATTAAACTTTTTTTTCTTTTAAGATATGAATTTTTTTTTTTCATGTAAAAAATATTGTAGAATTGACAAATGTATTCCTATCAATTATTTTATCTAAAAATTTGAGTAAAAATGATTTTCTTATACAATTTTACAATATAAATTAATAAAAAAAAATTTCTTGGGGTATAAATATTTATAATAAGTGCAATAAAAAACACTATTTTTGTGTAAAGTATAATTGGAAGTATAAAATTGGTACTTTGCAGTTTATTCATTTTATTTATTTTCTTTTGTGTTTCCTATAAAAAAGTTTATATTAAATGTGTTTTTTTCTTATATTTTTCTTTATATTCACTATCTTAATTGCATCATTCGATATGAATAAAAATCATCAGCATAAACATTTCAAAACGAAAAAAAAAAAATACTACCAAGCCATTAAAAAAAGAAAAAGAAAAATATAATAACAATATATACATCTTAATAACGTTCGAAGAAAGTAATGCCGTTATAAGGGAGGAAGATAAAGGGAGGAGAAAGGGAGGATAGGAAGAGTATAAGGCAACCGACTGTACACCCACAATTCGATTCGATATTAAATTCCTTATTGAAAAGAATTTTTCCCCGTTTTGAGAAAACGGAAAGAGAAATGATTCGACGAACGACATTAGTAGGGTATTAAGGGAGGGTTTTCTCTCCACTCCAATTCGTCTATATATTTATATATACCATACCTATATATATAAAACAGTAAGGATGGTATGGTGGGAGGTTGCTCTTGGCATTCTCTATGGAATCGAGGACAACACGGAGAATCCATCATCGAGAGACGTAATATAAAGGGGGGGGGGGAAGGGGTCTAGAGCGCACGTGTTGTGTCGAAATGAACGTATTTGTAGGCAAGGAACTACTCTCGCTTGCGACAGCTTTCGTACAAGAGAGTGTGTATCTCTATATGTGTATATATATATGTTGGTGTGATCGGAAGTAATTCAATTGCTCTTCGCTCAACAGTATGTATGTTGAACAATAAAGTTGTTATTGCCATTATGTCACGCTTTTTGGAATATTTTTTATTTTATTTTTTGTTTTGTTTTATTGATGTAGATGAGGTGAAAGGTATTATGCTTATAGTTTCTGTTTCTTGTCAAAATGTGTCAACTATTGTGAAAAAAAAAAGTTTTCTTTATTTATAGTAATTGTAGAGTTGACAGAATTGTTGTTTTATTGAGATATTTTTTTTAGGGAAAAAGTTGTATGGTGTTTGTGGAAATGATTGGCCAGAATTGAAACTTGTTGTAACTGTCGTGGAAACTTGCATATATTGGATTTGTTTTAGCGCGACTTTTTGTGACATTTACTTGAATATAGGCAATGTGAACACGTCGATCAAAAAAGTATACACATACTTTTATGTGAATTTAACCAATTTTTAGATGATTATTGTGTTTACAAAATTTTTTTATTTTAATTATGAATTTTATTATGTACAGAATTTTAAGTAAGATGCGTGGCTACTGCACATTGAAGAAATTAAATTAAATTTTATAAATAGGGAGATGAAAGAATTATTAAGAGTGAAAATATTTTATTGACGTATGTGTGTGTGTGTGCTGATTAGCTTACAAAAATTTGTATAAACTACAATCGATTTAATCGCTTACCTTGTATATTGAAAATATTTGATTGAATATAATTAATTATCCAATTATTGCCAGGTAGATTGTCATTTTAAAAAGGGTCGTTTTTTTATTTTTTTTTTTTAAGTTCTTAATTGTAAGGTCATTTTGTAAAAAATTTATTGTGTAAATTATTGAACAAAACGATTGTTGTGTTTGAAAATTGTGACGATGGAATAATCATCGAAAAAAGATTACTTTAATTATCAATTATTATAATTATTTTTAGATTTTTTTTTTGTTGTGCAAAGGTTGGATTTTTTTTTTAAATTGTATTAATGATAATGATATAATATTTATACATACGCTTACATTATACTTATTATTAATAAAATGTACATTGTTGTAACAGGAAAATTTGAATATTTTTTTTTTTTTCGGAATAAAAATTTTACAATTCTCATTGTGCAGTGCAATTTTTTTTCTTTTTAAATAATCAAATATTTAGTAAAATAGATCTATATAACAAGATAAATATTCATGAAATAAAATTGATTCTAAATATTTTTGTTTACACGCGAATATTTTTTTACATCGGATATTATTTATTATAATAACTATATTACAAAGTCCATTAATGAATTATTTTTAAACAATATATTTATTAAACTCAATAAATTGATATTATTTCAAATTCATCATATATTAAACAAAATATAACGAATTTATAAATGTATTTTCTTTTAAATTTTAATAAGCAATAATTTTAAAAATATTTGATTAAAAAAAAAAAAAAAAAAAATTTACGATTAACGATCGAAATTTTGACTATCTACATGCACGTTTACTTATATTCTACAATTCGACTTATATTTATATTTATATAAACAGTTACCTTCACATACCTTTTCGTAACGACTGACAAAAAAAAAAATGAACTTCATAAATACATTTTTTTTTTCTTATCTAATCTGTACACTGAAATATATATATTTATATATTTTTATTTATTTAAATTTTCTTAGGCTTGAAAATTGTTCTATCTACTATAAGAACCTATTAATTTCTTTATAATTAATTCACTTTATTTCTTTTAAAGTTTTTATTTTTATTCAATCCTTACAGTGCCTTTTTTTTGTGTGTGTAATAAAAATATTAAATCTCAAAAATGATTAATTATATTATCAGTTTAAATTCCATGCAGCTATATATAACAATATTTATGTTTTAATTCCTAATATTGTTTTCTTAAACATAATTAAAATTCAATCATAAACCACTTTACCTTTAAGCAAAACAAAAAGAAAAAAGTAAAAAGAATAAACAATAAATTTTAAAACGTTTTTTTTCAAGGTTTGTATATATACGATAACAGACGTACACGACACGATGCAACTTTTATCCCAAAGCGACGTAGTAGTCGTAGTAGTCGTCGTCTCCGTTTTGCTCGTAAACAAAAGCAGCCGTAAACAGCAGATATCATTACAGCGTCAGTCGGTCGGTTGGTTGGTTGCTTGGTTGGTGCTAGAAACTTACGATTCGATCCCATTTACACAGTCAACGCGCGTGCACATAACATAAGAGAGAAAAAGAGGGAGAGAAGGAAATTTTCTTCTTCTTTCTCTCTTTTTCTTTCTTGCACATAGAACTAGTATAAGAAAGAAAGAAAAAAAAGAAAGAAGGGAAGGAGGTCGCGGCACCGGTGACGCGACAAAACGCTGAAACCATAAAGTATAAAGAAACAACAGCCATTTTCAACCCAACTCTCGTTCTTCTCTTGCACACGCTAAAAACTGCAAGCTCTCCTACTTTCTCTCTCTCTCTCTCTCTCTCTCTCTCTCTCTCTCTCTTCACTTTTTCCACCAAATCTATATATACACACACATACACACAAACACAAACATAACCCACAGACATATACAGACATATACACGCTTATATATATGTATGTATAGTTTCAGTGAGAGAGAAAGAAAAGACTTGAAAAGTCATTTCTTGCCTCTCTCTCTCTCTCTCTCTCTTTCTCTCTCGCTCTTTTACCAAAAGTCCTTAGCTTCTATATATATATATGTTCACAACTGCAAGACTGGCAACTCCTTCTTCTTCTTCTCCTTATTTTTCTTCTTCCTTCAAAACAGCTTGCAGCAGGCGTACTTTTTTTTATTCTTTTTTTTTTAGGCCTGATCCACTTCATACTTGCCCCCGATAATATCAGCCTCGACTTAGTAGTGACGAGGATAGCGGCATCAGGAACAGGAGC
This sequence comes from Leptomastidea abnormis, assembly GCA_030522805.1. Classification (NCBI taxonomy): domain Eukaryota; kingdom Metazoa; phylum Arthropoda; class Insecta; order Hymenoptera; family Encyrtidae; genus Leptomastidea; species Leptomastidea abnormis. Next base: position 6,715 of record JAPYZE010004684.1, read on the forward strand.
AGTAGCAGTTGTAGCAAAAGCATTAGACTCAATGGCAGGGAATGGCCTGTAACATACAATCGCGACCAAGACAAGTTGAGCTAAGTTTAGCTCGTGATTTAGCCGAGAGCGTTAATTACGCGTCGTTGACGACACTCCCCTTTCCCTTTCCCTTTCTCTTTCTATCCATATTCCCCTTTTCTCTTACTATATACTGAATGTTTGCAACTTTGCCAAACTATATACTGACGATTGACGTTTGCACTCCCTACCCTACCCTCCCCCTTTTACCCCCCCCCCCTTTACCTCTTCTTTCCGCATCTTGCCTTCCAGAACCACAAACTACTTTGATTGGAAAGACGTTTGTCGTCTTGTGTTTGGGACGCGAGAATGTATATGTATATGTATGGTGTAGACGTAGAAATCGAAACTACTATATAGTCATATCGCGTCTCTGTTACTATACTTAGGCTATTGCTATGTGTTTGTTTGTGATAATAATAGTGCTTTCAACTGGATATAGATTGTATTTATGCTAAATGTGTTAATTTTTTCTTTGAAAGTTTTTATGATATATACAGGATTGTCTGATTATGTATTGTCTGTTACTACTTATAAATATAATTTTTCTTTTTTTTTTAATGATAAGAAATTTTTTATTAGTGTCATGTATTTTCTTTTTGATTTCCTTTTCAAATTTATTATTTTTGATTGTCTACCTGTATCACGTCTTTTTCTACTTATAGCACTAGATATACTATAAAAATTTTTAAGATTTTATTAGAATTTTTTCATTTACAATTTAAGAGTACGATTGTCTTACTGTATCATGTCTGTTACCACTTATAAAATTAATCTGATCGTAATATTCTATATTTAATCGGTGTTACTGGGCTAATAATTATCGAGAACGATAATTTTTTCTTCTCGAAATACTCCACGGGTATGTGGATTGTGAAAATTAGAGATACTGGAAGAGACCTTTTCAAAATTCATCATATCAATTATAAATTTATCATATCAAATAAATTAAAGAAAAATAATAGTTAATCTGATCGTGTTACAAATAGAATTAAGTGAAACGTTATTTGTAATATTTTTTATCAATTAATTGATATTTTAATTTTAACTTAATTTACTCAATTGTCTGACCATACCCTTTAACTGTCTGTTACTACTAACGATATATAAGTAGTAACTTATGAATTTTTTAACCTTCCTATTTTATTACATTTTCAACCTTTTGCATCCATCTAACCAATTACAATATCTAATCATTTACAACTATCTCAACACATTAATTATCATATCCCATCAGTATAGTATATAATAACATCACCTTCAACACCATAACTTCCAATGAACATTTAACACTCAAACTCGAAACTATAAACGCCTCCTCTCATAATTGTATAATACCAAAAGACAAAATCACAACTTGAGAGAAACGCGTGGTTTTTTGGGTTGGTCTCAAGTAAAATTGGCTATTTTCGTATATATAAGTATCAACGAGAGTAATTTCTCATTTAGATAAAGGGAATGGGTAAAAACATAAGGCCAAGTCGCTGGCTGTATATATATTAATATAAATTGCTCTCAAGTGCGCTTACGTTTTCGTCAAGAGAAAGAAAGAGGGAGAATAGAAGGAGAGGGAAGTAAGGCACTTGAGGTGAAACTTTGTACGGGTTTGCACGCGCGTGGCAAAGCGAAATACAAGGGGTAGGTAGGTACACGTATATATATAAGGTACTCTTCTCTCCTCATCTTAACATCGCGTATATAAGCGAAAACACAGTAGCAACTCGTAGTAGAGCAGCATCATCTCATACAAAGGACGCGTTGACGCGAGTTTCGCTCTCTCTCTCTCTCTCTCTCTCTCTCTCTCTGTGTTCGTCGCTTGCCTAAAAGCCTACTACTACTACTACTCACTCCAATTCCTCTTCCTCATTCTCTTACTCTCTCATTCTCTTACGACTTCAAGCTTGAATCTTTCAAGTGCATTACTATATATATGTACGTATGAGGAGAGAGAGAGAGAGAGAGAGAGAAAGAGAGGACGTGTGTGTCCTTTGATCGCAAGAGAGCGAGTTCCTTCTTCGCTATATGTACCCTAAGGCGTAGTGTGTACTACTACATACAACTACTGAATATATGTATATATACGCTTGCTTACATGCCTTTATATGTATATGTATAACGTCTTTCTTGTTTCTTGTCCTCCTATATACCTCCTTACTACTCACTCACTATGTCCTTCTGTTTACCTTTTTCCATCTCTCCCCATCTCAAACTCTGATCCTTTTGCATTCTGACTTTCGCGAGAGTGAGAGAGTCGCTTATATACGAAATCCAATTTCCTTTGAACGCCTGAAGCGTTAACATTACAAACTAACATGCCTTTTTGCTATATTTTACTAGGTACTATATCCTTCTTTTTTTTCTCTTTCTTGGATCTTACAAGAATTTTCTAGTGAATATAACGTTCTCATTTAATATTTTGAGTATGATGTTATTGTTGGATAAGAGCTGTTAAGATTAAAATTGATTAAATTATCATCATCTCTTTAGTATTTACATTTAATTTCTTAACGTTTATATATTTCTTGTTTTTTTTTTACTTGCTCTTTTTAAATAAAATTTGACCTTCGAATCTCCCCTTTTTTTTCGAATTACTTTTCTTTTCATGATACTTTTCGATCAAAGGCTATTCATATCCTTTTTAGGTATAGATACTATCCCTACTCTTTTTTTTTTATTTACTCCCTTAGGGATTTTGCATTGAAGTCACAAGTTTTTTTGTAAGCAGTTGAATGTGAAACGAATCCGTTGATCTTTTTTTTTTTTCAAGTATGAAAGAAAACGTTATATGACGTATTGTATACCTCTTTTTCTCTCTATTCTATATTTGCTCTCAGCATTGAAAATTTTTAAAAGGAAAAAAAAAAAATAATTACCAATTTCCAATCAATTGATATTATTTTTTTTATTCACACAAATCTATTAATCTTAAAAACCGGTCATAACAATAAAAATCCAACCTAAAATCCCCTCTAAGGCAATATAAACCACAAACGTATTTTTCACAATAATATAAGTTTGCTTTCTCTCCTCATATATATATACATATACATACATACATTCATACATATATAAAGTAGTAAACTCAAACCGCTTAAACTCACCTCAGCTTTACAGTAGTAGCATCGTAGCGTTCCAAAATCCCTCCCTACCACTTAATACACATCAAGGAGGGGGGGGGGGGGTCCGAAAATCGTGGTGGCAGTATCGTTTTCGGAAACTGCAAGCTCTCTCCGATTGCTGGCCGTTAAGCTTGCATATATACACATACACACATACGTATGTGTATGTATATATAGTATCGTTTCTGCCCATAAAAGTAACTCGCAAAATACTCGTCTATAGGTATAGCTTGGCCATATCACGAGGATGCATAAACAACCAAGAGAGAGCTTGCAAGCTCTTTTTTTTTCTAAAGGATATATATGTTCACGATTGCATAATTCAGAGATCCTTTTTGGAGAATTGAAGGTTATTGATCGTTATATGCTATTGTCGATGAGTCTCTTAACCGTAGTCTATGTGATTTCTTTTTTTTTTTTTATTTTGGATACTCTGTTTGCTTCTATGGTAGTTCGTCCTCGGTTAAATTCGATTACTCTCTATATATGATGTTATTGCTTGGAAATTCAACGTTGTAGAAGGCTTTTTCTATGAAATTTTAAAGACTAGATGGGTCTGATGATGATGATATTTACTTTATGGACGCGATCAAATTTCGTTTTTTTTTTTTCTTATACGTAATGGTTTGAATGTTTGTGAGTTTAAATTTCATTTTAAAAAAGTGATTTTATTGATATTTATTCAACGTTCCTGTAGATGAGATCTCGTTAATTTATAATGTCAATGTAGAATGTAAAGAAAAAAAACTAAAGAATTTGATGTTAAATTATGCAAGAATGGTAATTGCTTTAATATTATGGTTTTTGAGCAAGAATATTCTCATCAAGCTTTTATACCTGGCGAGATTAAAAAGTTTTAATTAAAAATTTAACTTACTCTCTCTCTCTCTCTCTCTCTTTTTCTTTCTCGTCAAACAGCGTAACTTCGATTCGAGAATAATTAATTTATCAAACTGTGTTCTCTGTTTTTCTTTTTTTTTTTTTTTATCTTGAACAAAATGTAGTCAGTAATTAAAATGTTTGAAGCTCAATTTTAATGATCTTAACGCTAAATTGACCAGCTATCAAGTACATGGAGATATTTTTTTGATTAACATTTTAATTATATGAACACATTGATCATTAAATTTAATTTTAAACTTTAATAAGTAACAAAAAAAAAGGATTTGTTTAACTTAAAACAAAATTTTAATAACACGATATAACATTTTAGTCAAACACATTATCATGAAAAACTTTTATCCGTTTTTTCAGAAAACAAGAACTGTTTCACTTACAGCAAAATCCGTGATTTTACGTGTATATTTCACTCATGCAAATATACTACTAGCTCTTCCAACCTTTTCCCTCTCCCCCCTTTCCTCTCTCCCCTCTAATGAAAGCAACTTTAATGCTCCAACAGCCTCAAGGCTATAAAACATTTTACGCAAATGTTGTTACGTAAATACTTTTTTGTTGTTTTTTTTTTTTTATTTTTATATAAAATTAGCATTCACTTATTATTCAAATTTTCAACGTACGGCTACACGTTATTATTATCTAGATTTATAAGCGCAATTCCAGAGATGATTAAATTTTAAATGCGTTTTAACTATAAACATTACGCAAACAAACATACATACATACAAAATTTTACCTAAAAGTTCTCGTACTATAAATTAAAATTTATTAAATCTCACAGATTGTTTGGACAGCTTACTTCAAGAAACATCACAAATTTCATATATTTATAAGAAAAAAAAAAGAAAAACTAATCCAAAGCTATAAAAAAACCAGGTCAAAGAACACAGATGCGTTTCGATCAAAAATTTTCTTCTTCCTTCCTTCCATCATCTAACATCCACTATAGGATAATCTATCCTAATATAATAACTTTTACTTCCTCCTAATGTAACATCTGCCTCTTAATCCATCCACATCCAAAACATCAAGCCAACCATCCAACCAACCATTCATTCCTATACATCCAAACACATCAGTAACGCAAAAGCATCTCTCTCACGATTATAACTCCTCCTTCTCCTCCTCCTCCTCATCCTCCTACCACCAAAAAGGCCACGCGTGTTATACGCAAGTGTTACCTCTGTATGCAACAGAGAAAGCATAGGATCAGTAGCATGTGGCCAAAAGCTTTAGGCTTTACGACAAGCACGTGACCCTCTGATGTTACTACTACTACTACTACTACTGCCTATCCTACTTCTCTGCTATCGCATACAACCAAGCTTTCTCCTCTCTCTAGCTTGCGTTCGCTTTGCTAATTAGATGGGTATATATATAGGCTTATATATAGGTGTATCTATATATCTATATATGTAAGAGAAAGCGTAAGAGCCCAAGGTGAGAAACGAGCTTTTCAAGCTCCCTCTATACCTCCCCTCACATCTTCGTGTAAGTAGTATATATAACAGCTGAAACGGTCTCCGACTTATGCATTCAGGTAGAGCAGCGGCAGTTTGCTTTTAATGAAAAGGAATATGCTGTATACGCATACATATATACATTATGCTGTTGTTATTACCTATAACAATGTTGTTGGCATTATTATTATTGTTTTTTTTTTTTTTTTTTTGAGCTCGCTGAGAACTGCTTTTTCTTACTGCTGTTTGTTATTGTTATTGTTAGGTTTATATTATGTATCAATGAGTTTAAGTTTTGATAAATTTTAGAAAGAATTTTTAGTGAGCTTGCAAAAAATTTACTTGTTAATCAAAAATTTTATCTGTGAGCTTGCAAGCATACAATACACGTGTCATGTGTTAAATAGCTTATGAAACTTTGTTAAAAGCCTTGTAGGCTTTTCTATGTCTTGTGTCTGACAAAGCTCGAGGCAAATAAGCGTAGATATGAGTAAAAACGTCAAAGTTAAAAAGCTCGGATAAATATAAAGCTTGACAGGTAGAATTGAAATAAATGACGTATTGTTGAGTAACAGTGCAAGCTCACAAAATGTATATATATATAGTATACATCTAATCAACTTGTTTCTTTATTCTTCTGAGTTTTTTTTTTTTATTCGATTTTTCTTATAAACAACGCCTACGAAATATCAATAGAAAGCAATGCTTTGTCATACTTCTGAATAACAGCGATAATAATGATACTCTCAAACGTTGGCAACCAACCACTCTCTACTATCCCCGGACCCGAATTTGATCTCGAGTTCGCGCATTTAAATGCAAGGCATATTCAACCGAGGTATATACACACACACAAAAGTCACCACTGCCAAACGAACGAACGAACCCCTTTTCTCAACTTCCGAGTTGTTCTACCTTTATTTTTTTTTTCTTTTTTTTTTTTTTTGTACAATCAGGCTCTATTAGTCGGTTTCCTACTCGCGTACATATTGGAAATCTAGCTGTGGCAAGCTACGCGTCCAACCGCAACCAAACGAAAAAAAAACAACATCACGCGACATGTATACAATCCGGAAAGAAAAAAGAAAGGAGAAATGAACAAAAAAAAAAGGATTGGTGAACACTGGTTTGTCTCGTGAAAACGAGAAAACAATAGGTATTTTTAAGCTACACGAATCAGGTATCGCCAATTCACCGGCTGTCGTATATTCTTTCTCTTTTGATCGCCTCCGGCTAATTGTGTTTCGAGACGCGAAAGAGAGTGGAGCTTGCAAGCTCTGGTAGGTAGGTAGGTAGGTAGGGAAGGGTTATAATATATAGCTTTTTCTTCGAACTCGAATACGATACGATTTGTTGTTCGAGCTGTTGGAAAAAAGTGAAAAAAAAAATGATCGATATATCGAGAGCTATATATACCGATAATCCTGTTTTGATATATAAATGAAGCTATTGGTGAACATTTTTTTTTTTTTATTATTTTTTTACTGCTACCTTTTTTTTTATGATTTGCTGCAGGCTTTGCGTTTCTGTACCGAGAGGAGGAAGGCTTATTCATTTGACTATTGAATTTTAGTTTTAGCTTTCAATACATATATAAATAGACGTAGTACCTGCACGTGACGTGTGTAATTTATTGCTTCTAATTGGGGAACATGTGGTATATGTAGTTGTCAACGTATTCTTTTATTTTTATTTTTTGTATATGAAAATACACTAAATTTGATTTCAATTAAATGTCAATTTTTTTTTTCGTCATGAAATTTTAAAATTCAATTTATAAATATGATAGTTAAATAAAAAGAAGAAGAATCTTTTATGTACCTACCATCTGTACACAAAATTTATATTGTTCTTTTTTTTTCGTAATAAAAATTTATCTAGCTTGAAATAAAATTAACGTCTTGCATATATATTTTTACCATAAATTATTTTTACGTTGTTTACAGTGATAATACATAATTTTAAGCTTCAAATAATAATAAAATGTTTATGAAGAAAGTCAACCATATATAAAATAATTTTAAAAATCAACTAGAATAACAATTTTTTTTTTTCTTTATGCATTCCAATAATAGGTATATTTTTTGCATATTAAATCTGATAAAAATTCATCTTCACTGCAGGTTATATTGCGCAAGCCGCATAGTCGCTTTCTAAAAAAATCTTAAAGCTCCCTGGCACTTTCGGAACAATTTATCTTTTTTCTCTTTTTTTTCTCTCTCTTTCTCTTTTGCAAGCATACTTTCAATGTGGAGAGAAGACTGCGTAGCTAGCTTCTCGCGATATATCAGATTAATGTCAACCCGTGCAATATAGCATTATTCAAATTTCTTTTCTCTCGTATAACAATTTTCGTATAGTAGTCAGGGGATTAAATTTTTTTTATGGACAATCAAATATTTAATATACTGCATATTTTTAATATCTTTACTATTTTATTTCTTTTTGCTTAACATATATTAAAGAAAAAAATTTTTTTCTAATATTAAAATATCTATGTTTTAGACGATAGTATTCAACTGAAAAGTTTAACATTCTCTATCTCTTTATTTACCTTTTTTCTAAAAACTACAATATCCAAACAAATATTCACTAAACTCATAAATCCCAATAAAAATAACTCACTTTCATTTCAACACTATCATTAAATTTTCACATAAAAATTCACGAAAAAATAAAAAATAAAACTCGTCACTTCAATCGTCAAAACAAAAAAACACACACACACACACACACACAAACTACTCAACCGTATGTAGCAAAACGATTATTTGCCATCCTTAGGGAGCCATAACAAAAAGTCACCCAATAAAACGTATATACCTATACCTTACACACATTTACACATACACACATCTCTACAAAAGCTCACATACTATATACTCATTTGGGAATAAAAATCGGTGTGATATAGATTGTATGGCGTTAACAAGCACCATATACTCGCGCGCTCAGTCAATTTGCGCAGTGGAGTACTGACTTAATCGATGGAAATCAATTTGTCCGTAGAGCTTCAACCCCCCCCCCCTTTTCCACCACGTGGTAACGTTCATTGGCGCACAAAATCATTCCGATGGCGGATATGGGCTTTGGATTAAAGCTCGAATAAGGGGGTAAAGAGGTAGGGTAGAAGGGAGGAGAGAGAAGTTGGTACGCGCGCTCGAGCTTGAAATGTCGTTCGATTGGCGAGAATTATGAAGTATTGAATAAATATATATATATCTATATTTTATATTATCTATTAGTGTGGAAGTAGTGGTTTTAATGTGTTTTGGCTATCGCGTGTCATTAAATATTGTGGGATGATTGTATTAATGTTGTATACTATTTCTGCTCTATTAAATATGATTTGTTTTTATAATTTTAATTGTTGTGTTCTAATTATTTTGTTTCCGATGGTGTAATGTTCATATATATTAGGAACTATAATTATCGTTATACTAATTATTATCATTAACTTTAAATTTATTTGATCAATTAAATAAAAGTTATGGTACCACCAATTAAAATTATGTTTGTCATCGTTAATAAATGAGGCTATTAATGCGATTTAAACGAAAGCTCAATAAAATCTCAAACTGATATTTATCCTACTTAACAAATCCAATTGAATTTAAAAACATACAATCATATTAAATTTAACAAAATTTTCATCGTTAAATATCTGTTACGTAATATTGAAAAGCATTTCTATAAATTATATCGTACAAACTTATCAATTAAAAAAAAAAAAAAAAAATCAATCGTCAGTATTTCAATTTTCCCTATAATCATCGCAACTATACCCCCAAAATCATCAATTTTATAAAATTTTCCTTAATAATCCCCCAATTAAAAAAAAAAAAAATCTAAAAAATCTAAAAAAAAAAAAACTCACCCAAACAAACAGTCCCAGTAGCAGCACCATTAGGCGGCGTCTTGAGCGTATAATTATCTTCTTCGCTAACAAACACGTAGCTCGCATTGAAACCCGTACCATCGAGTCTATCATTGCTTTTAAATGTAACATGGAAGAAGGATCTGTCGGAGATGACATCAAACTCGGCCATCTGACCGCAATGCCGTTGGTACTTGCGGTCTCGTGCCACGTAGTTTGAGAACTCGACAAAGTCACTTGCCGTTACCGCTTCGCATCTGCAATTCAGCAATGAGGGAGAGAATATATATATATATAGGAGTGTATATGGTGATATGGGTCTGAAAGAGAAGGAGAGAAATTCTTGAAGGTATATATATGTATATTGGTGTTGGTTAGTGAGAGACTCATCTCCTATTTCTCATCTTCTCCCTTGTGCCTAATTGATTAATTAGGTCTAAGAGATGAACGAGTACTGAAACTCGAGTTTTTACTTTTACTTTTTTTTTTTGTTTAAATTTGAGCTTTTTTTTTCTTTTCTTTTCTTTATTCTTACATAGTAAGTATTACTTACGTTGTGAATTCTATTCTTTAACTCTTCTTATCGGATGTTTTTTTTCCCTCATTTTATTTTAAAAACCCTTATTATTCATTTCTTATATAAATTTTTCTTCAAGAATTTTATACATGAATAGAGTTGAATTTAAAAAAGTTTTTTCTTATACTTAAAAAATTATCGTTATTATAGTAAGAGTCAATAATCATCATCATAATCATCCAATTGCTACTAAAAAGCAAGGGGAATGATTTATTTTTATAGAGTAAGATCAAAGCGATATAAAATGTAAAAATTTAAATTTTATTATAGTAAGAGGTAAAATAGGGCAAGGTAGGTATAGGTATATATAAAAACTTACGGTAAAACACCCTCGACGTCGAAGAAATAAAAATGAATGTGTACTCGTTCCTTTGGTTGTCCGTTAAAGAAATAATGGCACTCTGTGTCCCTTGGATAATAACCAGGATAATTAGGCGAAGTGAATGTTCCGTTTAACGTCTCGTTACTGTTGAATGCGAATGCACATGGATAAGCTGGCTCTTGTTTTCCCATTGTTATACCAAAATCTTTTTTTAGAAAAAAAAAAAAAATAAGAGGAAACAAAAAAATAAATTTGGTATTATTATGTAGGAATATTGTAGATAATATACTATTGAATTATTGAATAATGTCAATTCTATGTAGTATATTCTGCCTTATTTTTAATATTTTATTTTTGTATGTTATTAACAAAAATAAACTCGTTTTTTAAAATTTCAAACTATTTTGAAATACTTTTTTTAAAAATGTGTCTTTTTACGATTCATAACAAAAAAAACATACTTTCTATTTTAATATTTTTTATTAAACTATCAAAAATACATAACATATCAAAAATCAAAATTTCTCCAATCCAAAATCCACTCAAAATTCGATTGCCCATATTAATGACGCTCAAAATGTGACATCATTTACACTCTCTCTCTTGGTTTGAAGTGGTACCAGTTCAGCCGTGTACACACTAATTTTGTGACCTCATATCAAAAGAGATATATACTAATGTCAACCTATGTATACCTATATGAGCTTTTCCGTGTGATATTCCAAAGTTGTCACATATATATATATATATATATA
>JAPYZE010004685.1:1415-11675 GCA_030522805.1 Leptomastidea abnormis
GAGAGAGTGAGCCCCTGCTTACCATCGCGGAAAAGACACCGCTTGCTTGGCTGGCTGACTGGCTGGTCTCTCTGGCTCTCGCGGCAAAACCCTAGGCTGCTTTTAGCCCTCCTGATTAATGCCTGGCTACGCGACACGAATGATACTCCCTCTCTACCTCTACCGCTTTGTATGTGTGTGTATGTGTATTATGTTTGCGTTTGTTACACTGCAACCAACGACTTTTGCTCTACGAAAGTTTTGCGTATGTAGAAATGTAAGTTTGTATGCTTGTATGTATGTACGATTTAAGCTTGTGCTCTGTGATGCTGTCCGATATGTATGTGCTGCTTGGTAAATGTTTTGAATTGTTATGAGGAGAAGGAGGAGGAGGGGGAGGAAAGTTTCTCGGATACAGCAGCTGTAGAAGTTTGTAATTACAGGCTTTACCTCATGGCTAATGGAATTTTGAAATTGCTATGACTTTAAATGCAATTATACTCGCCTATACGCACAATTTGATGAATTTTTTAAGGAAAGCTCTCACCCTCTCTCTCTCCCCCTCTCTCGTCTATATAAAGTTAATAATTCTTTTTTACTACATAAAAATTAATTTTCATTTGAATTACGATGAAAAAGAATGAGTTTGTTAATTTCAAGTGTTTTAGGCATATTATGTGGTTGAATAAACTATGAACTTTTATTAAAAAGTTAGCCGAATAAAAGAACAGCAAGTCCTTAGGTGTATGTTTAAAAATAGCGCTCATGTACATTGTTTTAAAAAGTTCAAATTACGCAGGAAAAAAAAAGGTTGAGAAATATATATGAAGTACCACGCACAAATAACGTAATAAAAAGAAATACGTTAGCTTTCAGAAAAATACATTCTCCTGTAGGTATATATACAGGTATATAAAGTAGTGTACACACCAAAAGTAACATTATTCATAAAGTCAACGCGAAAGGAAAAAAAAAGTAAAGAAAGGAACATACATGAATAGTAATTTCGTAGAGATTTTTAAATGCATGAAAAAATAAAAAAAAAAGGATTAAAAAATAACTCTTTTCTTTTTCTTTTTTTATATATTTTATAATTTTCTCTCCGTTTTTCTCTTTCCTTTCTTCCACTTTTTTTTTCTTCTCCGCAAAATTCAAGTAAGCCTGTGTATACACATACACACAAGCACGCTTCTTTCTCTCTCTCTCGAAAATTCTTCTAAAAATTTAAAACTAGGCAACATAGGTATACATATACCTATAATATACAAGGCAAAGCCCAGCTCACACACACACATATCCCCTCTCTCATGTTCTCTCTATTTACAAAAGTTTACCACGCCACATACTACGAGGCCGTAAAGCTCTCGCGCATAAAAGGGCAGAAGGCAAACTTGGCCAACCTAAACGCCGGCACGGGGCATAAAGCGAGAATCCTCGAATTTCGAAGAGGGCCGAGAGAGAGCTAGGAAGAAGGAGGAGGAGGCAAAAAAAAAATATAGGTCGCGAAAGAAAACTAAGCGGTATACGGCCCCTCTCCCCTCCTCACACCCACAAGTCCCTCGAGTCTAGAGCGCAGTTGCAAACTGCATTATTTAGCGCGAAAAACACACCGGGAACTTACCTCTGCCCACCCCCACCCCCCTCCATATACTCGGAATCCTCCCGAGATAAAAGCTCCGCTTGATCGTGCACCTTTCACCCCTTGCTCGACTATATACTTATATATACGTATAAAGGCCAAACGCCGCGGTGTATAGCTTCTCAAAAGCTCTTTGACAAAGCTGGAAAAAAAAAGCTCTCGCTCTCTCTTTTGACTTGAGTGTGGAAAGAAGACTCGAGAGAGAAAGGAAAAGCAAGCAAAAAGCGAGCAATATTATTGTAAGCTCTGTAAACGCGTAACCATCCCTATATATACCTACTCTTTCTATCTTTATCTGCATAAATATACGGTATAGTATCGAAGAAACGACGCCGGTGTGTGTGTGTGTGTGTGTGTGTACATGCAAATGTAGGATCGGCATAGTTTGAGCTTGCAAGCACAGTAGAAAGAGAGAGAGAGAGACTCGTTGTGGTAAAGCAAAACAAGTCTTCTCAGAGCTTTGCTTTTTTTAAGGCTACAAAGTTTGGTGTATAAGGTTTTTTACGATTCTCTGTTTTCTGTATGTATACGAGACCTCAATTATTTGCTGTTTCAACTGCTCGTAAAAATTTGCTTGGAAGTCAATATATAAACAAAAGACGATACGTAAAAATGTAGTTTGTGTGTTCCGACAATCGCAACTTATATTTCTCAAAGAAAAAACTTTATTACATCTCACGATTTTTTGCAGATGCCGATTTTCACATTTGACAACTACTTAATTTAATTTTCTTTAATTATATTCAATTTTAATGGAAATTTTTTTTCGAAGGATATCCTTCATAAAATGTTTATAAACTAATAACAAGTTCTATTCTACTTTTCGTTGAAAATTTTTCATAAAATGTTTATAAGCATTTAAGAGAATCAAGTACCCAACGAAAAATTAAAATATTCCATCCTTTTCTTAGCACCTCTTGTTTGAATAAATAATCCGCATAAAAGTGTGGTAGTAGGTTAATTATTGAAAAATTAAAGAACGACAATCAAAACTATTACCTTTTTAGATTTTTCATCAAAAATGAATATTACGAGATGATATTGAAATATAACCGGAAAACTTCGCAGTCATATTTCATACATACTTCAATTCCATTAAGCTAACTCTACTAAATTCAGCAAAACCTATACGTATATACGTAGCTATATATCGACATTATGTCTCAAATCCCCAGAAAGGAGAACTATATATATAACTTTCCTCATAAAACTTTCCTATACATGTATGTATACACCACGTGTGTATGTCAAACGAATTTCTAATCCTGACACATGTAGTACGTGATCCTTCCTTCCGCTTTCACCTCCACTCACTCTCTCATCGTCAAAACTCGTCCCGAAATTTTACTCTAGTCAAAATATAATGACGTATAATATACGTGGTAGGGAGGAAGGAAAAGTACATGGAAAATCGACTGGTCCCTCTCCTCCTCGTCAAAGCAGAGGTCGGTTAAAAACTACTTTCAGAGTGTAGACAGGAGTAGGTGGGTAATAGAGTCGACAGGACACCCCCCTTCGCTTCATTAGCCTTTTGAGCATATACGAAGGACAGGCAAAGGACGTAGTAGTGTATTGCTTTTCCAAGCACTCTCCCTCGTCATCTATAGCACTTGTTACCTTTGCAAGTAGACTTTGGAGAAATATACGCATACACTGCGACGCGATGTGAATTTTTTTTTTTTTTTACTATAGCTAACGAGAGGATTGGGAGAAAGGCTGCGAAGGTTCGTTAGTACTTTTTTTGGGATGCGTACATGTATACGCGCAGATACAGGCAGCTATTTTCCTTCTATAACGATGCTTTTGTGTCTGTGAGAGGGAGTTTTTGGTGGAGATCGGCGCTCGCGGAATTTCATTGTGGTTACGGAGGGGGATGGGCTTTGAGGAGGTCGTTAATATCCGATTGATGCTGTGCTCGTGCTTGCTCGTTAAGGAGATTTATACTCGAGACGCATGATCGCGAAGAGTCTCTCCCTCTCTATCTTTTGCTCTTTCGAATCTCTATCGCGGTAATATTTAGTGATACTTGATACATTTAGTGGTTTATAGAGTGCTTCCCTATGTACATGTATGGTATTTCTCTTTTTCCGACAGTATAAACTGAGTTTTGACTTTTCGTGTATATTGGCGGTATTTGCTTTTGCAACAAAACCAAGAACAAAACAGAATGCTGTCTGTCTGTCTGTCTGTCTGTCTGCAAGTTGTTATGAAAATTAGTAGTATAGGTATATATAGATGTATCACAGGTGGCTCATATGAGTTTTCCTATTTATGCATGCCAGAATATATTGAATAAAGTTTCAACTATTATTATTATAGTTATTATATAGTACTTGCGCGTCGGATTTTGAAAATTTTTATGTATCAAAGTAGTTGTTCAAAAGCAAAAAAAAAACAAATTTTGAAATTATACCTTTTGCTTGATAAAAAAATGATAATAAAAAAAAGTAACTTTTGTCCCCCCCCCCAAAAAAAAATAGCGCATCAAAATATACACACCCGTTGCGCAATGATGTCAAACGAGTATAAAATAAAATGAAAAAAAAAAAATCCCAATCCTTCGCAAATCGATACATACCACCTAGACATTCCTCTCCCTCATTCCATCACAAACCCTATATTGCTTCTATACATTTTCCTCCTCGTTTTTGTTTTTCATTTTTATTTTATCATTTCTGCATTCCCCTATATCTATCTCCTCTCTTTTTCAACTTGTCGAAAAAAAACGGCTCAGCCATATACCTACCGTCCAAAACTTTGCAGCCTGCTCTTTTTCTATGCGCCACAAAAAGAAGCTCGGTAAAAAAAAAAAGCTCTCGCGACCCAGCCATACGTAAAAAGACGCAAGTTTCCCAAGTGAGACAGATATACCTGTAAAAGATACACAGTATAAGGCCTGTACATGAGCTTAGTAAAAAAAATTAAAAAAAAAAAAAGGATATATCTCCAGGATCCTGGCTGGCGCAGAGAAAATTACGTGAGCCCACGCGTGTGGCCAGCTGGCGCTGTCCCGATCTGCCGCAGCTCCTCGACTTCCGCTTTCGCGCAATATACATTTACTCCATATACGTACATACGTACATACGTTCCCAAAAAAAAAGAATCGAAAAGACGAAGGAGAAAGCGGGGGTAGGTAGCGAAAGTCGAGAGAGAGAAAGAGAGAGAGAGAGAGAGAGAGAGAGAGAGCTTCTGGCGAACCTTTCTATTTTCGTCTTTTTGTTTCCTCGATGAAACTGTATAGGAGGTCTGTAGTAAAAGGACTGTACATTTGAACCCCTTATGTCAACCAGCCTATGTTTTATCGGCGCGAGTGCTCGAACAAGGGAGGAAAGAAGGCTTGGCAAGAAAGGGAAAATAAGAAAAGAAGAAGCTTGGAAAAGCTGCGTGAGTCAAGCGCTGTTCTTTTTAGCTTCCGAGTAAACAGATTTGCGCTTGGCTATGTATATATGTATACGTACATGTAAGCCAGACTTAGTTGAATGGAAGTACTCGGGGAAATTGATTCCATAGTTGACGATGCTTGGAAAGTAGAATGGAAAAGGAACGAAGGGTCGATTTGATTTGATGCTGGAAACGTAAAAGGCACGCCCTTATGCGTTGAATCTACGGAGCTTTCTTGCAAATGGATAACACGATTTTACCAGAAAAAGAATTGGACTTTTTTTTATGAAACAAGTTTCAATTGC
Organism: Leptomastidea abnormis; assembly: GCA_030522805.1. Lineage (NCBI taxonomy): Eukaryota > Metazoa > Arthropoda > Insecta > Hymenoptera > Encyrtidae > Leptomastidea > Leptomastidea abnormis. The sequence goes on from JAPYZE010004685.1 coordinate 6,720, forward strand.
AAGAATTCGTAGGTTTAGATTTGTGCTGTTTTGTTTTATTTTTGTTTGCTTTTGATTTAGGACAATTTTAAGATATATACGTATGCGGCTTTAATAAAGTTTTGAATTTTGGTGCTATAGAGCTTGAGCTTAAAGGCAAGTGGAGTTGCGCGAACTTTAAGATGCCGAAATAAAATTTATTAAATGGAGAATTATCTTCATTTTCAAGACGTACTTTGATGCATTTAAAGTTGAATTGTATTGTTAAAACAAAGTTTTATCTTTAAACATTATATAAAATAGCGAGCTTTATTTACTATCTTCACTTTCTTCATTTTAACGCTAGTTATTATAGAATATATAATCAATTACTTAATAACTTTATAAAAACTTAATTCAAGGAAGTCTTTTTTTTAAAAAAAAAGCTCTAACATGAAAAATAATTTAAAATGTTTGTCTTGAATTTTTCTCAAAGGAAAAAATACGTTTACCTAAGCGCAAAAGCTTGCGCACTACATCTCTAATGCTATACATTCAGCTCAACGAAACGAATTAACAACAAAAGAGAAAAAGTAATTGCTTGAAAGCTCAAAACTTTAACCTGGCATTTCAAATGTTATACGTATAGGTATATATACGTATAAATAATGCATTAGCTTTTAGAAATTTTCGTTAAATTTCACCAATATAGGATATGAGTTTATGTATCGTATCACATTAAAATCAAGCTCACTCAAGCTTTTGCCTCATTAAAAATGTTATTCTTTTTTTTTTCTCCAAGCTCAAGTCCAAATTTTTTACCTCTTAATAATGTAGCCCCATTTTAATTTACACACACGCACACGTCAAGTGTAATTCAGCGTACATTAACGCATGATAAAACAATTTAAAACTCGCAGCCTTGAATTATTATTTTTCCATTACGCGAGGTGTTTCAATTTTTTCCAAAAATAATCCGCTTTTGCTCTTTCATCATTACCACCATAAAGCTTTAGCCCTTCAATCCAGTCCCCAAAGCATGGTAGAAAAAAAGCCGCAGAGCGAAAAATACAGAGAAAAACAGGAAAGCGAGTCGTTGGACCAAGATAGACTCTCAACAACACAAGCGAGCGCTGAACAAATTTTTTTTTTCTACTCCCAAGACCTCGAGAGCTTTTTCGTGAGAGCTTGCGAGGAATGTGCCATAGTATAGTTATACCTATGTACCTATATTTGGGTGGGAGAGAAAAAAGGCGAAACGCAGAGTAGCGCGTGTTCAGCGGCGCGTAACCGAGCTTTATTACGCTCTCGCTCGCGGCAAAGCTATAGTATACCTACTGCCGTCGAACTTTTGGAAGCTCTCACTTCCCACTTCCTTTTCGCCACACAACTTTCCTTCGCTTCGGTCCATTGTCCACGGCTGATCGCTGCTGCAGCAGCAGCAGCAGCAGCTCAACAAATTGAATCCCCCCAACGTTCAAGCCAAACCGACGAGACATTACTCACCTAATACATCTATACAAGACGAGAGATAGGGAGAAAAAAAAAGAAAACTGTATAGCCAAAGTCTGGTGGCGGGAGAGAGAGAGAGAGAATAGTTGTGGGGGGTTTAAATCGAGTTTAACGTTAGTCTCTGCGTAACCTCACCATTTCCAATAACCCATACCCCCGTTATAAAGTAAGTCTCTCGGTGTGGTCTACCTCGAATAATCGAGTCAGTTAAGTTTTCGTCGTCGCTTCTCACGCACCTACGTTTCACACCGCACACTACACGACACGACGCTTCCGGGACAGTTTGCTGCTGCTTGCTGCTATACTGATGAGTGAATTAAGCCGTGAAACACACTTACTTAGGAGAGATGATACTCACCGCGCGTCTAATGTTCTACTGCTGCTGTGTTGGTCTTATTATGCCTGGGCATTCAAGTGCGCGGCGCTTGACCAAGCTTTTTATTCTGGAGCTTTATACGCGCAATGTTATGACGGAACATAAAGCTCGTCGGAGAAATAAAGCTCGTTTTGTAAATGCAAATTTTCTACCTGGGATTGCGCCTGAGAAAGAAAGCTAGAACGAGGGGATATATTATGGGTGCTGCTTGGAGGAAGTAAAGAAGAAGAAGAAGAAGCGAGTGTAGGGACTAGTTCTCTTGTGCATGTACAAGTAGTGTATAGAGAGGGTAGTACTACGAGGGAAGGAAGTAAAGCTTGGAAAAGAGAGCTAGAGCTCGTTAACGCGTTGCTGCTCGTGGAATCCGCACGCGTCAGCCCGATAAATAACGTAACGACCTTACTGTGTGTTTCCTACTCTCTGCTCAAGCTCTACTATACTTGCGCTATTTCTATACTTCGTGGTGCTTGGAAATTTCGAAATCCCAAAATTTTCAGTCTGGAAAGTCTAGAAATGCGAGTTCTGAATTGCTGAAACACCGTGAGTTCGTACTTTGTACTTGCGCTACTCGCGCCTCGAGGCTTGCACGTCGACGACGACGACGACGATCGCAACAGCGGCTTATTCGTAAGTGGAGAGAGAGGGAGAGAAACGGTCGTTAGCTTAACGCCCTGAGGTGTTTAGGAAGAGACAATTTCTTTTTTTTTTTTCATGGTGTATCAGGATGGATGTAACGGTTTTTTTTTAGTTTCTTGGGAAAATTTTGAAATTTGTGGAATTGAAGATTTTACTTGATTAAGCAAAAAGGTACAAATGATGTAAATTTTGAAGATGTCAGGTTGTAAAAATTTTTTATTTCGACAAAAAGAAGATATTATTGGAGATAGAGAGAAACGATTGTTCCGGTGCAATGCACACCTTGTCATTTTTAATGAATTTCAATCCTTTGATATGTATGTGCATCGCATATTTATCAAATTAAAAACTGTGCTTTTTATTTCTCGCTAAAATTAAAATGTTCTCTTTTTTTAATCGACAATATACTGACTTATATTATTAAATTTGATATTTCAGTGAGATGATTCTCTCGTTTCTGAATAAAGAAATAAAAAAAAAGGAACTACACACAAGAGATATCGTCATTTATTTATTCATTGTTATTATTATTATTATTATTTGTTTTTTAACACAATAAATTTCAAATAAAGGATTTTCATCGTCAATCTGTGTTATACCGAAAATAGAAAATAAAAATCTCATAGACAAAATCATATTGTGGCTGCACTACAAGCAAACAATTGAATTACACCAATTTCAATAAATTCGTATTCGAATTTGGGGCTTCAAATATGAACAAAAAATCACACTCAAGCCTCTTCATCAAAATTTTCTTAAAAATCCAGAAAAAAGGATCAAAGCTCTCGTAAATAATTAAACAGTGTGGCGTACTCTTTCAAACAATCTAAATATTATACTCTGACCAAATCCTTTTCATTCGCCATTCACAAATCACAGTATTTTCATTCTATCCCTTAAAAAGACATAATTTACGCTCTTCAACAAGTAAAGCAGCAACAACAACAACAACAACAACCACAGCTCACCTCGGTTTTCCACTTTGCAACATTACGCGCGTGTTATCAAACGAATTCCTTTCAACGCGATTATCAGCGAGAGGAAGAGAGAGATACAAGGAGGGTGGGGGGGGGGAGGGGGAGAAAAAAGCTTGCATCTAATTGATGGGGAGAAGCCGACCACCACGTCCTTGTACCTTTTGCTATAGCACCAGTCTACTCAAGTTGCGCGTCTAATTACGAGTCAACGAGTGTAGCGGTACTCCGACAGTGATAATACGATACCTTCAACTCCCTCTCCCACCTGATCTGATCACTATACCTACAACATCTCCATTCCCTTGTCTGGTTTTCTGTCTTAGCAATTATTCGATGGTTGTATAGCCCCTACTACTCCTGCATATATTCGTTTCCGTGTCCTTGTTTTAATTTCTATGAGAAAAAAGGGATAGGAGGAGGAGGAGGGATGTTTTGAAAGCATGCTGCAATTAAAACTCGAGGTGAGAATACAGCAGCGAGAAAGTCCTAACGAACTACCGTCTTTCACTTTTTTTTCCGATACTCCTTAATCATGCCTCCTTCTCTCCCCACCATGCTTCTTTTTATTATTCATTTTTGGTGAGTGCGAAAGAATAGTAGTTATTAGTACGTCATTCTAGTTAGAGAGCTACATATACACAGTTGACGATAAAGTTTATGCTTTTAATTCAAGTTGACGCTATTGCGGTACTAATATATACGCGATACATATGTGCAATTTGTTTCTTCGAGTTGTGACAATGTGTCGATCGGTATAAACCAAAACACACACACACACACACACACACAGTTCCAAAAAAAAATTTTAAATTGCAAAACTTTTTGAATTTTTCATGTTTTATCTGCTCCGAGAATGCTACTATACTTGTTTGATTATTCCACTGCGGTTACATACATTCAAAGCTGTAAACTATACCGAGTCGCATTGTTTCAATTAACGCAGGCCTCTCGAATCGATCTCCATGCTACTATAACTCTCGAGTATTTCATCTTCCTATTAAAAAAAAAAAAAGGAGGAAACAGTTTCATCTATCAATTTTTATTTTCAATTTTCACACTAGTGATACGATATTATTGCATACTCACTTTTGTATAGGACACTGAACTTTTTCAATGTACACAACTATAGCTATTATTTTCAAGTCTTAGGTATATAGTAATACGTACTGAAAAAAAGAAAAAAAAAATTTGAAGCAACTGTCGTGAGCGAAAGTGCATATGCGGAAGTACAATAAGACAAAACAGGATCAGAGTAGGCAGATGGGATGTGAGTATATACACGTATGTATATATGTAAAGAAGACGAAATAAGAGTGAAGTGGCCACTTTGCCGGACATGCGCAACATCTTTTTTTGAGATATAGGTAGGTACATATATCGACCATTTTCAAAATATTAGCACACTTTAGGTCGTAATCTGTCCCCAGAGTAAAAGTTCGAATTTTGAAGGCATAGTAGGTGAAAAAGGTTGGTTTTACTATAAGAATTGAAGTTCAA
>JAPYZE010004686.1:0-10258 GCA_030522805.1 Leptomastidea abnormis
TACATTCATTCGGGTGATTGAGAAATGTGTGTATGTAATTGTATGAGTGTGCTTAAAAATATCTACATTAGCAATACGCGTTAACTCGGGATATAACAACTGAAATAGATATTAAATTGGTTTGTTTGTACCAACTACTTTACAATAAATTTAATAGCTTAATGAAATATAAAATAAATTTAGCATATTTTTAACTGAATATTTATAATAATAATTAAACAAAAGAAAATATTTCATATTACAAGCAAATTTGCTTATCAAATATTATTGCCCTACACTAAGTTTTGTGTAGCCTCATTTGCTAATGCGCGCACAGAAACAAAGAAATAATTCATATCATTAGTTTAATGTATGGATATACAAAACAATGTTTAATTATAAATATGTCTGAAACAAGTCATCGTTAGACTTTCAAACTTGGGATTCTTTCATTTTATACCTAAAAGACCCATGTTACCAGTTTCATCAGAATCTACAACCTAAATGTTATGGCACCTCCTTTTCAAAAAAATATAATGTATACTAGTGAAGTAATAGATGATATAATATATTATTTATAAGTAATACATATTACATTTTTCTGAGTACAACAATATTATAAATTGTTATTATTAAATCACAAAAATGTGGTCAAAATATAAGTATGAAGATAATTTTTTATTATACAAATGTTACTGATACGGTTTATACATTTTTACAAACTCATCTTTTTAATTGAGCAAAGTGGAATATTATGAGACATACAAAACAATTGAAAATTATAAATCTTTTAAAAATTTTTTGCATGTCTTAAAAACAAATTAGCATTTGTACTTAGGGTTTGCTTTTCTTTTATCATGTGTAAGAAATGAAGGCGCCTTGACCACTGTGGTAAAAATTTATCACTGTAATCTTACAATTTCTCCTAATTAATAATCTTACACTTATTTTATGATAAAACTTGGTATAGCATTGTCCAATTTAATCCGTACATTAAAACCATTGAAGACTATAATAAATAAAAAAATTAAATTTGTTTAGTAAAACTAATAAGATGAGTGCAAGGCATTTTAAGTCACCAATTGTTACCAAACTTAGAATGGTAGCAATTTTTATGAAACTAAAAGTAACGACAAGCCACAGAGTTGCAAGTTTATTCATTGATGATATATGGGAGTTAATATCAATCTATTATTTAGTTATTTCTTGCAGCAGATAAGATAATTTACACCTTAAAAAATACACATAAATTTAATAATCTAAAAATTTGAACTTTCTATTTTCAAAAATTTCTTATGTATTTGTAACTTATAAAAATTTAAAATATAGTTAGCATACCTTTCAGTCTAATCTTTTATGTATTATATGCAATCAGTATTTTTGAAAATGCAATATACTTATATTTTGTAGTATTTAATTATCAAGAATCTTTAAATTCTTTGACTAATTTCTTTTTTTTCATGCTTATGTAGTAGACAGATATATGTAGACAGACCTTTTGCTTCTTTGGCTTCTTTAAACTGAAATGTAAAGTATCTTTTCAAATGCTGATGCTATGGATGTTGCTAATTGCTATTACTGACAAAGATTACAATTAGGATGAGAATCAATGTTGTTGAAACTTCTAAAGTTATAATAAATGCCAAACTGTTATTGGATATCAATGCTCATTCTTTAAGTAGTCCAGATCCCATAATCTTGTTTAAATATACTATATATTTCCCAGCTCTCTACTCAACAATTATTACTTTTTTAAGGCAGCTCTTGGTGAATGGTATTTGGAGTAATCGTTGATTAATTTTCTGATTAAAGTAAATGCACGCAAGAGGTTGTGTTAAAAAGTACTGCTGTCTGCTGTTATGCTGATGGTCACGGATCATGGACATATTCATATACATAAGATACGTAATTATACACGACTAACTTTTGCCTGCACGACTGCTGCGACACATGCGGAGTCTTTGACTAGCAGAAGCCAAAATCTGATGCTCCGTATCTACGTTATCGACATAGCAGCAGACAGCAGTACGTAAGTAGTACACATAACGACCTATATCTCATGCATGAAATTAATCAAGAATTACTCCAAATACCATGCACCAGGAACTGAATTGAAAATAATAATTGTAGAGAGATTGGATATGATACATTTTTCCAAGATAATAGACTCTTGACCACTTAAAGAAAAAGCATTGTCATTCAGTGTTAATTTAACATTCATTAAAACTTGAGAAGTTTCAACTTTTATTCTCACCATGATTATGATCCTCATCTGTAGCATCAGCAACAAAAAAATTAGCAACATCAAAAGCATGAGCATCTGAATCAGATAAGTATATGGACGTTAAAGTATTCAATATGTTCTACTAAATAAAAAAATTGATGCTTTGTATTAAATTTTAGTTAAAAGAAGCCAGATGGTCAGCTTGCCTATAAAAGCATGGAAAAAAAATTTATTCAATGGAGTTGACAATTATTTAAAAGCAAAAACTAGAAAACATCTGATTAATGTATTTTTAATCCCATATAATAAGTAAAAGGTTAGACAAAGAGGTAACGTAAACTATATTTTAGATTGTTACAAGCTATAAATATAGAAGAGATTTAGACAATAGAAAATTTAAGTTTTTACATTATTAAATTTATTTCTACTCTTTCAGGTACAAATTAGCTTTTGTTGCGAGAAATAATGGAGTAATATCAACTATCATATCTCATCAATATAAAAACCATACTTATAGTTTAATATATGACTATAGTGTACTATGTGACTTTAAATTATTTTTAATTGTAATTCAAGGAATCACTACGTTCAATTTGACCACAAGTGTCAATATTAAATTGGACATGTTGTCACATTTGGGTCATGGATTTTGATGAAATTTGGTATACTGGTTCATTTTGGCATGTGATGAAAGAATCCCAAGTCCTAAAGTCTAACGTTAAGTTCTTTTTGATATATTGATAATCAAAGCTTTAGAATTAAGCATTGTTTTTTATATCTATATGTATGACTAACTATGTAAATTATTTGGTTTTTTCTGTATACGCATCAGCGGATAAGGATATTCTTTAAAATTTGACTTAAATCAATAGTATTTGATAAGAAAACTTGCTATTAATGTAAGATTTAGTTTTGTTATTAAATTTGGTAAAATATTTAATTAAACATAAGCTACATTGTTTTGAATTTTATTTAACTATTAAATTATTTGTAAAAAAGTTGGTAACAATAAATTTAATAACATAATACTAAATTTTACATAACAATCAAGTTTTCTTATCAAACACTATTGATTTCAGTCAAATTTGAAAGAATATCCTTATCCGCTGTTACGATATAGAAAGTACCAAATAATTCACATTGTTAGTCATATATATAGATATAAAAAACAATGCTTAATTCTAAAGCTTTGATTATCAATATATCAAAAAGAACTCAACGTTAGACTTTAGGACTTGGGATTCTTTCATCGTATGCCAAAATGAATGTGACAACATGTCCAAGTAAGACTTTTTACTTTTTTATTATTTGTTTTATTAATTTGATACAGCATAATGATAAACTTAACATTTTTTAAAAAAAATGTCTAAAAAATAAAAACCATTGAAATTTGCAAGAAGAGAGCAAGGTATGTGTGTCAGCAATTTTGACCAAATTTTGTGTAGTGACTCTTTCTAGTAGCATAGAAAAAAATCTGAAGCCTCAAGAGTCTAACGCTTCATTATATCTAACATGTTAGCTTACCTTGAACTAAATACATTTTATTAATCAAACAAAACCGTTTTTATTTAAAAGTAGAGATTAAATTACAATTAAATCAGTCAAATCTTTAGATTTAGTTTGTAAAAAGTAGTAATAAATAGTTTTAAATAAAATATCTATTGTACGTACCTGGTGCCTCATCATCACAAAAGGAACATGCTATTTGTATATTGATTTTTGATATATATTTCTTTTTGATACTTCCACTTTTTTTAAATAAATTTTTTTATACTTATGTAAGCTTAAATATGTACTCTAGCTACCTTAATTATTATAAAACCAAACATAAAGGATCAATATTTATATATGAGAGCAGAGATTAAATGCTTTTTAATATATATATATATATATATATATATATATATATATATATATATATACCTATTTATCTAATGATAAATTGCTGATGCCGCTGCTATAGATGTTGTTACTGATATTAATGATCATCAAATTTTAAAAAGTATGCAATCTACTCTTATTTAAAAAGATTGATACTTTGTATTTGATTTTATGGTAGTTAAAGAGGAAGAATATTTTTTTCAGCTTTCACAAGTCTAGAAAAATTCATTCAAAGTAGTGGAAGTATCAAGAAGAAATATTTGTCAAAAAGCTCCAATTGTATACATTTTTTATAATGCAAATAACATCTTATTTTTGTGATGATGAGATAACAAATATCTACAATAAATATTTTATTTACAACTATTTATTACTACCTTTCACAAACCAAAGCTACAGATTTCACTGTATTAATTATAATTTGATTTATGTGAAAATGGCTTTTTATTTTATTTTAATGTAAAAAATTGCTTTCATTGGGTATACAAATTATTTAAGTTCTTGGTATGCTAGCACTTATAACAGTTATATAAGGAAGCGTTATACCTTAAGGCTTCTCATTTCTTTTGGTGACAGTAGAAGGAATTACTATACAAAGATTGATCAAAATTGGTGACTTAAATACTGTAAATTATCCATGTAAGTTCAAAATTGTTTCATTTTATGTTCAATAATTACAAAGTTGTAACAAAAAGAATGTAAAGCTTCAAGTATTGGATTTTCATGAAAATTGTTCTAAAATACTAATTTGCTTTAATAAGAAGTTATTTCAAATAAAGTAAATTGAAATAAACACATTTCATAATTTTTATAAAAATTGATTCTCAACAAGTGTGAGGTTGTCGCCCCAAAAAAGCGAATATGATAATGATAGTAAATACGCTAATGTTTGTCGGCCAAGCCAAATGAATATAATAATAATTAATAGTAAGACATTGATTGTAGCAGGTGTTGGATAAATTAATAAAGATGCAAATGATTATGCTTTCGACATTTTTTTATTATCTTTAACGTTTCACGCATCCTGAGTACAACCATGGTGTAATTGTGAAACCATCATCCTCATCGCAATGCTGAGCGATCGTCTAAAGGCTTATTTTTTAGGCCTGAAGAGGGGCAGAACATTTCGGCTCAGGATGCCCGATATGTTGTTAAAGAAAATAAAGGAGTTTCGATAGGAAAATCGCATCTTTATTGATTAATCAAAAGTACATACAATAAATGTCATAAGCTAAAAATCTCGTCCTATACAATGAAATAGTAATTAAATTAAATTTATTTATGCCTTTTCAGCAGTCAGTTAGCGTTAAGTACTAAATAATTAAAAAATTTCAAAAATTTTTTTTACAATTTTTAATCATCTTTCAATTAGAAATTACAGTTTAATTTATAAAAATTTATTGTGTATGGTTAAATAATATTTTGGGCAACAAGTGCGAGAATAGGTGTATATTGCCAAGCACAAGTTGTTAAGACTATTTTTTTTAAATAGTAATGAGAAGATCGCTTACACAAAAATGCTTGAAAAAGTAAACTGTTTAAAATAAGCAGAATGTGAGGTACAGTGTGAAAATGTTTTATGCATGTCGTTAAGTGCTATTATAAAAGAACTTATATACTTACATGCGCACTTCAGAAAGCGATCTTCCCTATGTCATTAAAAAAAATTATGTTATCGCGTACAATCTTCAATCGTATTTGTATGTATCTTAGGCAATTCCAATGCTTAAATAAGAGGCATGGCTGCAATGGGACCGCGGTGACAGTTTTTGGTCCAATAACTAAATCAACTTCAATTATCCATAAAAAACCGCATAATTCTGACGTATGTAAGCCATCAGGAGATGAAGATAAGGTAAAAAAATTAAAAGATGAATTCTATGCAGCAGTTGTGGCACCTGGAGTTAAATCACCTCTCATTGTTTATGAAAGTATTTGTGCCAAGTAAGTAATTTTTTTTAGTACAGTTTTGCTATTGTTACAAATTGATCATAATACAAATACGTGTAAGTAACAATGTTTATGATTATTATTATTATTATTATTATTATTATTATCATTATTATTATTATTATTATTATTATTAATAAATCATTTTAATTATAATCTCAATTTTTTATTTGTTTAAAGTGCAATACGTACACTGTAAGTATTGTTATCAAAAATCGTAATTACTATTACAATATTATGAATAGTATTTAATAAACATTTAAACGTATTTAATTTTTAATTTAAAGAATAATTATCAATTAATAATTTAATATTTTTAATTTATTGTTACTAATTTTAATTAACATTTATAGATATCCTAAAGAAATTGTCGCTCAAGTAAAATGACAGTCTTAAACGACATGCTCGCCGTTTACGAAGAGAGAATGAAAAAAAAAATTGTTCAATCCCTACTTTTAAAAAGATTTCGTCACTTCAGCAGCTAGGAGAAACGTTGATTACGGATGAAAATTCATTAACTTACATGTGTCATGAACAACAATGTAAGATGGAAACTGTTATCCTTACAAGCAGGGAGAATAAAAAACAGTTTACTATGGTACGACAAGGATTTTATAAATACATTTGGTGATATTGATACGATTTATATGGATGGTACCTATAAGTCTCGGCCATACATAGAAGGAGCGCCAAAATCGGCACAATTTTTTACGATAATGGCTGATTTTAAAGGAAAAGTAAGAGTATATTTTTTTACTCATGAAGTTTATCACTTTTTATTTGATAAGCAAATTTAAGCCGTTTTATTTAAGTAAATTTGTATAAATTTCATAAATTACTGAATTAAAAAATATACAGTGCATTAAGTAAACTGTTCACATTAAATATTTTTGATTTCTTTAATATTATACTCACACATATATCCACCTATATATTCAATATAAATTTTTAGAAGATACCAATATGCTGGTCTATAATGGAAAAAAAGACAACAAAGTCCTACAAAACTCTGTTAACTCATTTAAAAAAAGAATTTAAAAATTTTCAACCGAAAGAAATAATGACAGATTACGAAACTGCCTCCAGAAAAGCTTGTAAAAAGGTTTTTCGCAAAGCAAAGCTAAGGGGATGCTTCTTCCATTACGCCCATGTAAGTCATGAATATGCAAAAATTATTATTTGATAAATTTATATTGTTTTCTAATTCATTTTATTTCAGAGTGTGAGAAGATACGCTAGAAAGATAAAATTCATTCGACAAACACTAAAAAAAAGCAGAATCCTCTTAAACAAAAATTAGTAAAAAAAACAATTGCTTTAGCATTGTTAGATGCTAATCAAATTGAAGAAGGATTTAATATAATATCCAAAAATTGCAGAGAAAATTTTCCAGCTGATGAAAATGCTCAAAAATTTATAAATTATTGCTCGCGCGTATGGGTAAAGGATCCAACAAAAATTTCCGTGTACAGAATGAAAAATAGGACAAATAACTGCGTCGAATCCTATCATCAAAAAATAAATGATGCATTAAGAGCAAGTCCCACTCTGTCAGAATTTTTCCGTAAGTATCTATATTTATAGGCAATTATATCGGTAACAATATTAATTCTATGATTTGTTTTCAGGTGAATTGATACATATACAAATTGAAGGTAGAATTAATTTGGCTCAAATAGATTATAGCAATAAACAAGGTGACGATGATGAATTTTTGAGTTGCAAGACCAAAAAACAAAGAGTTAAAGAACAAGAGCTAATGGATGCTTGGGATCATTTAGATGGCGTGGTGAAAATCAAGTGGAGTATTGATGAATTTCTATCAAACATATCATGCATCCCAGAAGAAGACATTATAGACGTATCCTATGATCCAGAGGGTATGTCATTTACTATATTATTTACAAACGCTTTTCATAATAAATAAATATGATTCAAAATGACTTAATTGATATAATGTTGTTTTGTAGTCTCCGTAACTAACTTATTAAATTTTATAACTCTACTTTTTTTTTAATTTATAAATGTTTTTATTTATTAGTAATATTAACTAAAATAATTAAATAGTATAGTATGAGAACTGTTACATTTTTATTATTTTTATTCAATTTGATAAACACGTTGGTAATTAAAAAAAATTAAATAAATTAAATTAATGACGTCATAATACATCTCTATCTAAATTTCTAAAATAATGTATTTCACAAAATTTTTAGAAGACGATGTTGATGATAATGATATTGCTGACGCTGATGATGATGACGATGAAAAAAAGAAAAAAGAACGTGAAGAAGATAAGCACTGGGAAAACTATTTTGCAGGCAGAGTATGTATATTGCAAATATATATATATATATATGAATGTGTGTGTGTGTAATGTGTAACTTTACATAGTAATTATCATATGAAAAAACCATGTTTATTAAAATAAACATAAAATTCAGAAAATTTGGATCCACTTTCATAAAGAGCTGATTCAAAAGGTCTCTTCGGGGACAAAAAATTGAGTTGTTAGATGACAAATTTAACTTGAGCACATACACCAAAAATTTTTTGTTGACTATTTTATTATTATCCAATGAAAAGCTTACAAATAATGGTTTTGGATTAAATTCTATATATTATCCAACAACTTCTGTATTTGATGTGTAATACAAAAAGTTGATAGTTTTTTAGTTATAGGCACTTCAAGTTTTAAATTCTTTGAAAATAGGGTAAAATTTCAATTTTTTAAACCATCATAACTTTGTTTAGTGAAAACATTAACTGCTGAAACTTTGAGACTTCCTTTTGGTCATTAAAATCTTTTTTTAACAGTTTCAAAAAATCAAAATTTTAATCATCCGAACTGACACGGAATAGCACACAGACACACACGCACACAACATTACATATATATATATATATATATATATATATATATATATATATACATATATATATATTGTTACTGGTAAATCTCAACTGAAATCTTTAATAAGAGCTTAGATGGAATCTCTGGCCAAAACTGCAGATAAGATCTCAGCTGAGGTTGATCAGTAGGAATATAATTTTATTGTATTATATTGTAAAAAAATATTTTTACATTTCATCTATTTATTTCCTTATAGGAGCAGCAAATTGCAGCACATCAAATAACATCTGTGTCAGATAATCAACTCGAATTGAGACTTTCTAGAATGTAAGACAAATTTTAACTGGAATCATTGTATTGAGTATCAATAAGTTAAGAAAAATTTTGTTTTTTTGTTAATTATGTTGCATTAAAAATATTTTTATTCATTGCTTAGAAGGTCCTTAATCATTTATGTTTTATTTAAATGCAAGAACAATCTTTTGTATTAATTAGTTGACTAATTTATTAAAATTTTATAAATAGATTTTAAAAAATAGAAAATTTTTTATAAAGAAATTATCATAAGTTTTATAACATTTTACGAAATTTTCTAAGTTATTTATGTAATTATAGTTTTATAATAAGTAAACTATATTTCTGAGTTGTTATTTGTAGTTTTTTATATTCTATATTTTGCAAGAATTATTATTATACTTTTAATTACAATTTGTACTTAAAAATTTTGTATTACAGAAAATAAAATTGATTTTCATAAAATATTTTACGTAATAAATTTTATTTAAAATAAAAAATAATTGAAAGAAATTAAAAATATTATATAATAAAAGCTCATACCCAAGAAACTTGATAACTTAGTAGCCTGGGTGTAAATTGTTTAAACAAAAAGCCTATACCCAAGGAACTCAAAAACTTGGTAGCCTGTGCGAAAATTGTTTAAATAAATAACCTTTACCCAAAGAAACTCAATAACAAAGTGGTCTGGGTGTAAATTGTTTAAACAAAAAGCCTATTCCCAAGAAACTCAATAACTAAGTAGTTAGGGCGTAAATTGTTTTATTTAAATGATAAATACCCGAAATTTTAATAACCAAGTGGTCAGAGAGTTTATTACTATAGTAGGAGCATGATTGTGATTTTGTCTATTTATTTAATCATTTAACGCCTAGGCTGTTTAGTTATTGAGTTTCTTGGAGTAAAGGTTAATTAATTTATAAATCTATGCACAGGCTACTTTGTTATTGAGTTTCTTGGGTATAAGCTTTTTGTTTAAACCATTTACGCCCAAGCTACTTATTGAGTTTTTTGTGGTAAAGGTTAATTTTTTAAACAATTGACGCCCAGGCTACTTTGTTATTGAGTTTCTTGGG
>JAPYZE010004687.1:0-10258 GCA_030522805.1 Leptomastidea abnormis
CTGCACACTCGTGCGGCTTCACCGATGACTCGTGCGTGGTGATCACAACTCGTGCGGGAATGACGCCTTTTGCGCCCTTGTTACGAAAATAACTATTTATTTGATTTAAATTATTTAAAAATTTAATGAAATTTTGGTTACGAAGAAAATGTCAGTTTTGTGTAATAGATTATATTACTGAAAATTGTCAAAACTTGTTGGGATAATTCATATCATTCACCTTCTTTTAATTTTATTATTTTTAATTTAAATTTATTTGACAGATTTTTATTTATATCACACATGTCATCTGTAAAAATATATTTACATTTATGATGAAGGAAAAAAATTACGGTTGAATCGTTAATTTTTAAACTTTATTTAGCTGCTAAATTATTTTAATTCACAGAATTTTTATAATACGATGGTAAAAAAAATTCGTAGAATATTTTATTAATCTGGCTGATTTTTTTACAAATCATCTATTAATAAAAAGGTTTTAGTAAAAATATTCGATAACATGTAGGGCAATGTCAAATTTACAAAACAAAGAATACCGTTATTTGTTGAACGACCGAGGTTTTTAATTCATAAAAATGTATAAAGTTTTTTCTTGGAAATAAAATCAATTCTATGAAAACTGAAGTAATAAAAATGTAGTTCTTTCTATTTACACTTTCTCTTTGTAACTTCGTTATTCGTTGTGTTACTTTACATTCGTATATATACGTCACCTGTGCATTTTATTTAAATAAAAATTTATAACAGACAGGAAAATTGATTTTCTAAAGCTAGACATATTCAAATACATATTCAATGCGCAAAATAAGAAAAAAAAGAGACATATCAAAATCGAGACGTTTAGTCAATTGTATTTTAAATTTTAATAAACTGTCATATTGGACCGATACTCTTGTATCACAAATAATCATAATTTTATTTTTGACCCAGTACAAGTAAAGCTTTCTTATGTAGAAACCTGATTTAGTAGGTTGTCTAAATATTTACATCTTCAAATTAATAACTCGAGAAAATCAAGCTTACAGTTTTGAAAATTATCAGTCGGATTAAATTCAAAGTGCTAATAGCCTTAATGAGGATCTGCATGTAAATAAAGCAATTTCAACGTTAACTTTAGCTTACAACACCCCATCATCCTGAAAACTTTCTCCTTACCAACACAACGAAATGCTTAAACTTTATCCAAGCAGAAATAATTCAAGCCTTCAGCATCTTCTCATTCCTCGTTCCTCTCTAATACCAAACTCACTTTATCGTTTACAAAAAAAAAAAAAATAATCCAACAATATCAAGACGATACTTTTCTCCCTTCGATCGTAGTCCATAAAAATTATTTCAATGCAACCCAGTGTAGTCCCAAGTTTTCCTCTATTCCCTCAGCTCTCCAGGGACTATTTAGAGGCATAAAACGATTTGTGGTGCCAGAATTTCGCAGCAGTGGTAGCCCGCGAGCCACATCCTCTGAGCTACAACGCAGCCAGCGACACACATACACGTAGACTCTCTCTCTCTCTCTTTTCCCTCCTTTTTCCCGTTATATTTCACGTGGGAACGCTGCCGAGCGGTAACTAACAATTCCTAGAGTTTGCGGTCCGCCGCTATGTTTTCGTCAGCTCGCTGCCCCCGGGGTACATACGCATGTATATAGGTATATTATATATACATAGAAGCCCATTGCCGATGCCAGAACCGCCTGCCAATTTATTACTCGCGGCTCTCGCTTTTGCCTAAAGCAACGACATTGGCTCCTGGGAAGGGAGGGGTCAACCTTGGGCTTGAGCCATTTTTGCCTTGATGCTACTTTTTATTCTGTGTTAGTCAAATTTTCGGCCAAATCGCTTGGTTTTTTCTTTTTGTGCAGTCGTTGTTCCTGCATGAAATTATGTTATGGATCTGCGTTATCTTAAGTGTTTACTATCATTTTTTAGAAAAAACATTTTTGTTGTATCGGCTTTTCAATTAAAGTTAATATTTTTTGCTAAAATGTGTTTTTTTTAACGCGATAAAATAGAATAGAAAAGTTTAGATTAGTATTATATTACATGTTACTGTAAGTCTTCTCAAAATCAAGCAAAGTTTTATTCTTAGATTTCGAAACCTTGACATTTAACTTTATATAACACCAGCAAAAAGCCAAGTACGGATTTCAGCAAAGTCATCTTGGGAATCAAAAGGATCAAATCTTGCTTGGAAACAAATCCACGACAAACACCTTACATTTTTTTTTATTGGATTTTATAGTTTCTTCTTCTTCTAATATTTTTTTCATCAACAAATTAATAGCAAAGAAAAAATGATGTAAAAAATCAAAAGCTAAAAGTAATCAAAAGATTTAGTATAAGTCCTAACATGATCTTAACAGAATTGTTCGAAAATTTTTTTTACTTTTATTTTATCCCAAAAATTAGCTAAGATATAGAATTTTATTGTGAACTGAATAAACATTTATTACTACTAATTGAAGTTACTATTTAAACATTGATACAATTACAAAATTGCTGTGTAAATGCTTATAATGGAAAAATTAATTTTATGCATTAAAATAAGCTAATTAAACTAATTTTCTAAATTCATTCTTAAAATTCAAAAACAAGCGATACAACATTCAACAGTTGTATGGTAAAAAAAACTTTTGATTTAAATACTCACTACCACAGCAACGTCCTTTACAACCTATACCTACTCCTCTCCCTTCTATAAAAAAAATTATTTATTACCCCAAAAGTTTCTCTCTCTCTCTCTCTCTCTCTTTCTCTCTCTTTACTCCCTAACCGTTGTATTTGCCCAAGCTACCCGATTTTTCGCGATAAACATACAGGCCGTACGTGCCGAATCGCAAAGATGTTAAGCTCGTCCCTCGTAACTCACATCCTGGCGCATCCCAGAGGAGCTTCCAGCAGCGCAAACAGCTCGCTCAGGCTTCTAACTCTCCCTGACCCTCCTCCTCCTTCTTCTTCTTCTTCTTCTTCTCCATCGGTCGATCATTCGGCTACGGACTGAAGTTTATCTCTGCTAGTAGAAAAAAAAAAAGAAAATACGGTGTATATTCTCTATGGACTCTTAAATGACGTATGACTTATTTCTACCTTTTTGACTAAGAGTTGTTGAAAACGAAAAAAGTGAATACTTAGGTCACGTTGGATATTATCGAGTGGTACTAGCTGAAAATTACTCTATTTAAAATTGCTAACCGAAAAAATCGATGTGTCTTGATTGTTTGTAATTTGTGCTCTTGCATGATTCTGATGGTTTGTAACTTTGAATGGGAAACTGCTCTGGTTTTCTTCAAATTGTTAAAAAAAAAAAAAAAGCTATAAAATTTTTAGCTACCAATTTCAATAATCGTGTAAATTACCACTAGTAAGTTTAATAGGTTTAGAGTCTTGTTCTTTAAAAAAAACTTTGAGTGAAAAAAAGAATTTAGGTTATTTATATCAAGGGTTTAAAATTATGTCCATTAAGTATAAAAAAAAAATGATCGATTAATCACCAGGAGTCTAGCTTATTGGACTTAAACGAACTTAGTTAATTTGTATTGTTAGTCAAGCGAAATGCTAGCTCAGCTGTTGGAAAAAAAGTTTAATGGCTCTTTAGGGGTTGAGTATTTATATTAACGATCTTACCTTCTTTTTAGTAACGAGAACGTGTAATTTTTACAAAGTATTTATTAAAAGTTTGTGAATATTTTTCATCTGTAATTAATGTTTCCTAATTTGAGCTTTTAATCTCTAATTAAATTACTAGCATCAAGTTAATATTTAATGTCAAAAAGAATAATCAATATATATTGGTGTAAAGTTTCTTCATAAAATTGTACATTTATTTGATCCAAGAAATGAAATAAATCCAAAAAAAGTTTCATATCCAAATATAAATCCAAAAAAAAAAAACAAAATCATAAGTTTATCACAAATTAAAAGCAATACCAGCTCGCACCAGCGTAAATTATCTCGAATATTTAATTACATCATGATCCGCAAGCTGAAAAAAGGGAAGTCCAAGACCAGAAGCACGTCGGGTGTATGTGTATGTGCACGCGTGCACCGGACGTATACAAGTTACGCTTACATCATCAGAGACCGCAGCTCTAGCCAACTCTATACTGACAAGGTAGAAAAGGCTTGGCACTGGCTTTGCAAACGAAACGGAAGTCTGATTGCGTGAGTGACGCCCGTGAAGGCCTATATTGCGGTCCGGTTCAGCTGCGTTCCAACTGCCTTCCCCTTCGGGTCGATGCGCGATAGCGATAATCACGTTAATGCCTCTCTCACTTTCCCGGTGGCTTTGCGCCATCTATCCTTTACCTGTTTTTTCCGCGACGTGCTTTCCTTCTATATATAACTGCTCTGGTTATAATATGTGCTATATATATATATATATATACCGAGACGTAGAGTATAGAGTGCAGTGAAATGGCTAATGGCGTCGAGGCGTAAATCTCCACGTTAATTGAGGCTGCGCACTTGATAATTTGAGCGCGTGATTCATAATCCGAGGGAAATAGGAGGAGGGTCGTTCTATAGCCGACGTTTCAGACTTGCGGAGAAAGATATTCCAGGGTTCTATTTCCGACGCTGCGGACTGTTTGGACCGAGTGAGAGAGAGAGAGAGAGAGTTTGAGCTGAATGCGCTCGCTGACCTAATGTAATGTGCTTTTTGTTTTTCTCTCTCGCTCTCTACACTCGCTACGTGTGAAATAGTGTTATGTTCAACGCGAGTGTTTTTTTTTTTTTTTGGCCTTTGCCAAACGTTAACCTGATTATTTTTAGTTGTATGAAAAAAAAAATCTTTTTTTATGCTTTTTTATATTGCAGGATTTTTTTTTTAGTTTTTTTAATTACTTTTTACAAAATAACATAGATTCTCTATTGAAAAATTTTTCATTCAATATTGTTTTGAAAAAATTACTTTCATAAATTGTAAAATAAAGTTACGTAAGAAAAATTGTGGTTAAGTAAAAACTATTATTTTATTGACATTAACAAAATATGAAAATTCTTGGAAAATTTTTAATTAAACTTATTATTTACATTACAAAGATTTGTAAATTATGTTGTAAAAATTAAATCAGATTTAATTATTAAACACGTAATTTTAATTTATAATTAACTTTTCTATTAAAAATTAAAAAAAAAATTAATTGATATCCTTTCTGTTTGAGATCCTGTCGCAATTAATATTTTTCGTAATCTTTTACTTGAAATTTCTAAAAAGTCGCTTTGTAATAGTACAAATATTCCCACACGCTTATACTCGTCTAGACGTACATATAAAGCACGACGTACTAAAGTGCATTTTAGATAGTCTTTCTCCGAAGCGTCAGGTTTCTCACCCTGCGGCACACCTCAGTAGCATTGCATCACAAAAAAAACAAGAATAGGAAGAGCCTCCGATGTAATCGCAAACCAACGCGCGACACAGGAGCTTATATTCGGGCCGAAGTGGTTGAAAATCGGGTGCGCACGCGAAGGCAAAAAAAAAATGAAAGAGGAGAGAGAAGAAAAAAAAGAAGTCGACAGTGGCAAGAGCGCGCGCGAGAAAGCGTTGCGTCGCGTGATCGGGCGCAATAACTAGAGGCGCGACACGCGCGGCCTTTTACGGTCTATATGACGCGCGACTTTACAAACGACCGTTGCCTGCTAAAAAAAAAAAAAAAGAAGAAAGAAAAGAATAAAAAACGAGCTAGTCACGTATAAATCGAGACCTACTTTGAGTGTTTTATCAAGTCTTTTCGAGGCACTCTCTTTTTCTCTTGCTGTCTTGTTTTGTTTGTAATTATTTCTTCCATTTTGGCTGTATAGTTTTTTTTTTTTTTTTCAAAAATAATCTTTCGTGTTCATGTTTTTATCATAGTTTTTGATAAGAAATTAAATGAATGTGATGATTATTCGTAATTTATGATTGTCAATTATAAGTATATTATATTGATAAATTATTTAAATTGTTGTCATTAAATTCATTTATTTGTATTAATAAAATTTAATATTTGAATTTTTATTAGATACATCGATAACTTATCTATTATGTATATTATAATAAACTAATAAGCTAAGCTGCACTATATTTATGAGTATTGAAGTAAAAAATTTATACTTAACTATTTTGATCTTGCTATAATATGTGTTCGTGTGTGTGTATTTACATGAAGTTTTAATTGTTCGTGTTAGCAAGTTGTTTTAGACTATTTACATACATATCATATTACTCGCGCTTAAAACTTGCCATATAAGGTTAAGAGTCGTTAACACATAGAGGCGGACTTACGATCCGGTTGCCTTTAAGTTTAAATTTTCACTTTTTTCCTCCAACGATTCCAAAATACATATAATAAGTACACATCTCATAAAAGTCGTTTACTCGTGTTTTACACTGAACCATTGTAAAAAGCTACCAATAAAAAATATAACCACACCACGAAAAAACAAAAATTAAGTAGAAAAACACACGCATAATCACAAAAAACCTTGACCCAACAAAATTCAAATCATGCCTCTGTTTTATTAAATTTTTTACTATTTAAATTTTTAAACCACTACGCATATTCGTTAAACTTCATCCAAGAGTTTTTTATCAGCTTACACTTCTTCCAAACAGCTTCCACGTTGTCAAATAAACATCTCTCATTCCGATGACACTGCTGCGATACATATTTTTCCTGTATTCGACGTGTTGATCGAGCGAATCGTCAACTATAACGCATATATATCAATATTCACCATTGTCACGATCTCACACATATAAACAATCTACCTCCAACGTCCTTCTGTCTCCAATAATTTCCCTATAGCAACGGAATGTCAGCTCATAAAAAGAAAAAAATTAGCGATTCTCCATGAGTAGTATAGTATTAACGAGGCGAGCGAGAGAAGAAGAAGAAGAAAGGAAAAAAAAAATTGGAAAACTGATGCTGGATGAGAATACAAAGGGATAGTGAGGGGGCACATGCATCTCGTTACGCACAATGAATGACGCTTGATGGCCCGTAATAGTAGTAGTAGTAGTTCGCGTGTACGGTTCTCTGCGTATATGTGCTATAGCGGCACGTTTCAATAGCCCGGGATATATATAGGCTGGCGAGTAGAGCCCTTAATTAAACGAGAGAAACGAGGGAGAGAGAGAGAGAGAGAGAGAGAGAGAGAGACAATGCTATGGACTCTTTTGCTCTACTCCTCCCTACCCTCTCCCCCTTTTTCACTACACCTTTTACCCCGTTTGCTCTGCAAAAAGCCGATTTGTTCCGCGAGCCGACGAGGCTGATAACACAGATCTACCTATACCATCCCTATATACTCCTGTACCGAATGTCTATGTATATTTTTTCCTGTTTTTCTGTTTTTCTTGTTTTTTTTAATTTTTTTATTTTGCTTTTTTTTTTTTTTTTTTGGTGATCCTGGTGTCGTGGTATAGCTAAATCGAATTTCTACCGTTACATCTCCATTTAAGTGTTTGCACTGCGGGTAACGTTTACTCTTTTCGCTTCGAAAACGTTGGCTTCACCGAACGAACAATCGACTTTTCAGCTTACAGAGTGCGTTGAATAAACGACTCTCTCCCTCTCTCCTCTCTTTTTCTAATACAGAAAAAAAAAAGAGAGAGAGAGAGAGGAAGAGATGAAACGAGTATTTTTGCGGTAGAAGAGAAAACTCGATGAAAGAGTCGAAAAATTTCAATGCTTTGATAAAAGAGTCGGTGTATGATGTTAGCGTCGATTGTAGCCATATATACATACATCCACACATACACACAGTAGTAGTAGTAGTAGAAGTAGTAGCTACAGCAAAGTCAGCTCGTTGTGACTTTTGTCACGGTAAAGTCTCGAGCAAACAAGACGCCAGTTTGCTCCACCGTGCAACTTTGTTGTTTTTTTTTTTTCACTTTTTCTTTACCACCTCGAAAATCCAGAGCTGCTAGATCTATACGACATTCCACTTTTCGAAAGTACCAAGCGCATCCGCAATGCTGCTGCTATCCACTTGAGAAGAGCGAGAGCGAGAGGAAAAGAGAGAGAGAAAGTCTCTCGAGCGACTACGACATTGCAATCGAAAACTTTTACCACATACACGGCACACGACCAACGACGACGAACAGGTGGATCTTACCTATAGAAAGAAGAGAACAGGGAGAATCAGAGTGAAGGGTTATGAGGTAAAGGGTATATGAAGGGAAAGCACATGGTGTTCGGCTAGTCTTCCGGCCAATATCCGAGAGAAAGAGAGAAGAGAGAGAGAGAGAGTAAGGGCAATAGGAGGCAGAGAGAGATATAGAAGTGTTACCCGACAATTTCCAATCCGTGCGCGGAAATGACGCGGTGCTATAATATTTCGCGGGTCCTCGAAGGGGGGTTGGGGAAGCGGTTATCGAGGCAGGCAGAAAGGGAGGATATTCTCTACGTCTCAGACGGATATGAGATCCTTGGCTTCTCTCTCTCTATGCGAAATACGCCAGGCATGAGAGTAAATTATCCAACCCTTCTTCATCCCTTTTGCCTCTTACTTCGACTAGGAGCTTCTAGTATAGGAGGCAAGTCCGTATAGCGAGCTACTCGATAATCGTAATCTTAACCGCGAAGACGGGGAGAATATTTGCTACTTTTCGATCTTAAGACGTGCTGCTGGATAGAGATGCTAGGACGTGATTGTTATACTTGAAATGTGGGATTCGATTACGTTCCCCCGTGTCCGGACACTCTCTGGAAATCGAATGTGAACGTAAATAAATTTTTAGGTCAACCAGTACTTGTGTGTATTTATATGTATGTGTGTGTATGTATGTATGTGTGTGTACTTTTGGATAATTTTTTTTTCAACTTTTTTTACTTTGGTTTTATTCGGAATAATCATTTCTTAATCGCTTGAAAATTTCTGCGAAAATACCCATTTAAAAATTGCCAGCGATGTATAATCCGCTTCTCGCGGCTTGCACACATCAACCGTTTTTCCCAATGATTTATCCTAGTTAATCCTTTTTTTCTTCCTCTCTCTTACACATATCCTGTAAAAATTGTTTCCCTCACGCTCCACTATTTTCAATTTTTTTTCATTTTTTTTTTTTATTTTTTAATTCTGACCTACATACTGCAATGAATGTTATGCGCGTACTCACTTTCGCGTTTAAACAAGTTTATCCGTAGTAAAGAAAGTAGGCTCTCTCTCTCTCTCTCTTTCTTTCAAGCAGGAACGCCCTATGGCCCATAAGTTAAAAATTTCATTCTACTTCGAGCGCATTTGTTCGCATTTAAAAGTTCGAGTTGAATAAATGAAAAGAACCGCCACAACCTCACACTGCTTCACTACTATTCCCGTACTTTCGTAAGGCTATTCTTCTTCCCTTCTCGCCCAGCACAGTCACGAGCTTTATATTTCTTCATCCTCTACCTGCGCTCTTTTTTTTTTCTTTCCACCGTCGCCGCCACATAGTTACTCGTCATCCCATACTCTTCTTTTTATTCTTTTGGTCCTCGGTTTATTTACCAACGCGCAAATCCGGAATCGTCTCCGGATCTATACTCAAACAACAGCAAGTAGTACGAGTCGACACTCGGTCAGCCTAACCCATTTCATCCCTCGTGCAATCCAAAGCCCCCCCCCCCCCGGCAAAAGTGACGGCATATTCGCTGCTTTACATTTTTATGAAAAATATTAATTTCGCGGGCGTGCACGAGAGCTCGTGTGCGATATTCCTTGCCGGAGGATAAATAATTTCATTTGCATGAGAAGGAAGGTTTGATGGCTTAAGAAGAATTTTCGTAGTAAAGATCAGGCGTGTGCTTGTGGTAACTGAAGCCAAGCTTCGCCAGAGCGAGTTTTGTCAAAAAGAAGAAAAAGTATTACCTGGACGATATTGAGAGTATATTCATATTCAACGATCCTTCCAGCAAGCTTGTGTATAAGAGCTTCCAAGAGTACGTAATTTTTTTTTTTTTTTTTTTTTGGAATATTTTAATGTTAAGCTAAATTGAATTCACATTTTCATCGTAAATAATAAGTTAAGAGACTTTGTGTTATACTTTTTTTTTTGGAGATTAATTAAATTTTTTAGCACAAGAGTTCAAAGTTCGTTAAGTGCGAGATCGATTTTACTTATCAAAATTGATGCTTTTTACTCTTAGTTCAAGACAAGCCTCTGTAATTAATTTAAAAAAAAGAAAAAAACAAAATCGATATAGGGGAAGATGGGGTACTTTGAGAACAGGGTAAAATGAGAATTCAAGGATAATTTTGAAACGAAAAGAGATAATCGAACCAAACTTGGGGGACTT
>JAPYZE010004688.1:0-12972 GCA_030522805.1 Leptomastidea abnormis
TACAGAGTTCGCGGAAGAGTTGAATGGGCATGTCGGAGCACAGAGAGTCATGTGGACATAAGCATGCATGGCTCAGTGGTAGAGTCGGTGCCTAGGATTGAAGAAAGTGAGGGGGGCTGAGGGGGGGGGGGGAAGATGGGGGGGGGGTGAGGGGGGGCGTCCAGTTTTCTGAACTCCTTAAATATAAGAGATAAATGCAAAATTTTCCGTTATTTACTTTATAATTGTAAAACATGAATGAGGGGGGCAGAGAGGGGGCGAGGGGGGAGGGGGGGTCTGACTGAATTTTTTTCTTACAACTATATAATATAGGAAGATATATATATATATATATATGGTTAAAATATGAGTTTATCTTCTTAGGTCGTCTGCTCAAAGCAGCATACAAAAAAAATCAATGTCTTAAAAAATAATAACTTGTTAAAGCCCAAAATTTATACAAACAATCCTATATTAAAATTGAGAATACCAAAAAGTGAAGCCCGTTTATTCGTGATCTGATTGGCGAGTTTGATATACATAGCGCCAAAATGTTAATAAACTCAAAATATTTAGATAGAAAAATAAATAATTTAAAAATTAAAAGTTACTTTAGTTTTTTCCCTCTAAATAAGCAAAATTGAAAATAGATTGATTTTTATGAGTAATTAATTGACAAAGTAGTGCGGCGCAACATATAATAGGTTAGCGCGCGACGTAAATATATGTACAAAAAAAAAAAAACAGACCACCGTAAACGCGCGCTAACCTATAACATTGTTACGAAAAAATGTATTGAAAACATCGGAAATTAAGTTGAATTTTGGCGTTTTATCAGTTCTCGCGTGAAATAATGGTTAGGATGAAAAAACATTGCAAAATCAAAAAGTTTAATTTTTTTGATGATTTCAATTTAGGCTATGTTAAGAGCGCGCAAAGCGCGCAATACTTATCTAGTCTAAAACAAAAATAACATAAATAGTGTAAATTTCAAATCAAAATATAATAATTTAATCGAATTATTGAATAAATTAAAAAAACCGCTGCCAAGTAGTTGGCAGAAGGCTTCCTCAAATACGATTTTGCTTTTGAGAAAAATAAATATTTATAAATAAATAAATTTTAAATTTTACACTATAATTATTATTTTTCCGTATTTTTTTTGCTTATAAATGTATTCTCATGCAAAATTTCTCAAATACACTCGAGTTTTTGAATAAAATAAAAAAAACAATTTTCCAAGAATTTTCGAAAAATAAAATCAATAAATATACTTTAAATTTTAACCTTAAAAAGTAAAAAATAAAGTAAATATCTTGTCAAAATTTCAAATCATTATCTTTTGAAATATTCAAGTTATGGATTCTTAAAAATTTTTTAGTTTTTCAACAATTACTTAAAATTGGCCTACAAAACCTACAAAAACCGCTGCTAACTGCATTAGCAGAATGCTTTCTCAAAGAATTCTGATGTACAAAATTAATTATATTTAGCTCTTGTTAACAAATTTTTTTATTTATTAAATATATACAAGCACGAATGTCATTTTTTCACTTAGTTTTTACCAATACAATTCAAAGACAATATATTATAACATTACAAAAGAACTTAATATAAAAAAAACTGTAAAAACGATATGTAGTTTTAAAAATAGAAATTTCATCAAAAAACACTTAAATAAGGTATTATTTGATCAAAAAGACCCTTAACAAGGTCCAACTAACAATTTTTATTAATTTTAATGTGATATTTGTCAAGAGCAACCCAGAAATCTATAAAAACGATATGAAACTTGAATAAATAAAAATTTTTTAAAAAACGCTTGAATAAGGTACTTTTACAATCTTGATTTGATCAAAAACACCCTTAACAAGGTCCAACTAACAAAATTTTTTAATTTAGATGTAATATTCGTAAAGAGCAACCCAGAAAACCATAAAAACGATATTAAACTCAAAAAATCAAAATTTGTAAATAACACTTAAATAAGGGTCTTTTACAACCTTAATAAATATAAATCAATACTAAAGTATAAATGACATAATAATTATCCAAAAAATACAAAATAAACTCTATTTTTTTGCCTTAAAAAAAACATACATTTTTCATGAAAAACACCCTTAATAACGTCCGATCATTCCCAAAATTTAATCAGCTCTTAAGTAAAATATAACAAATACGTGTGCAAAATTTCAAGTCGATGTCTTCATTTTGTCAAAAGTTATCGCGTCAGGAAAAATCTTCACACACACATACATACATACACACATACACACACATACATACAGACTTTTTCTAAAAATGCGTTTTTCGAGTTCAGGAACCTTCAAAACGTCAAGAAAACCAAAAAATAACAAATCGAAAATTTTCACCGTTTACAAAGCTTTCTCTTTGAGAAAGCAAAAAGTAAAAAAAAGAAATTGAATCTTTTATTTTTCTCTAAAAAATGCACTTTGTTCGAAAAAAAAATATTAATTCATAATACGTTAAAATCGCAAAAACCATTTTTCTAAAAACTAAAAATAAAGAAAAACAATTAAAGATCGTTAAAAATTTTTTTTTATATTTTTTTAGAATCTTTATTAAAAAATACATTAAATCCACTTTATTTGGTTAAAATCGGAACATAGGAACATATTATTTTTCAATTTTCACAATTCGTCTCCCTCTATTTAAGACATGCACAAAAAAAGTAGCATACAAATAAAATCAATATCTCAATAATAATAATCCGTTAAAGCCCAAAATTTATACAGACCATCTACGACAAAAATAACATAAATGGTGTGAATTTCAAGTCAAAATATAATAATTTATTCGAAATTTATTCGAGTTATTAAATAAAATAAAAAAACAGTTTTCCGCAATTTTTTCAAAAACTAATGAATAAATATACTTAAAATTTTAACCTCAAAAAGTAAAAAAAAAGCAAATATCTTGTCAAAATTACAAATCATTATCTTTTAAAATATTCAAGTTATGCGTTCTTAAAATTTTTTTAGTCTTTTAACAATAACTTAAAATTGACATAACCTACAAAAAAAGTAAAAAAAAATAATTTAAAGCTTTTTTTTCTCTAAACGATTCACTTTGTCCAGAAAAAAAATATTAATTTTTAACACGTCAAAATCGCAAAAAACTATTTTTCCGAAAACTAAAAATAAAAAAAAAACAATTAAAGATGGCTAAAAAATTTTATTTATATTTTTCCCAGCATCTTTATAAAAAAATACATCGAATCCACTTTGTCTGGTTATAATCTAAACATAGGAACATACTTTTTTTTTGGTTCCAAAAAAAATAGCTACATCCATACACGAAAAAGTGAATACACAAAAAGTATTTTCCAAAAAAATAATATTTTTCAACTTCTTACATCATAAATAACATTGTTAACACAATTTATAAAAAAAATTTTTTGGCTTGATTACATAGCTTCTTCTTTGAGAATACAAAATAGATTTTCACAGTTTTCTGGAAAATATATACATAAATATATCTGAAATTTTAACTACAAAAAATAGAAATTACAACAAAATTCTGGTCAAAATTTTAAATCAATATTTTTTGAATTATTCAAGATATACAACCTTGAAAAAATTTTAGTTTTTTAATAATAACTTAAAATTGACATAGCCTAAAAAAAAGTAAAAAGAGGAAATTGAAGTTTTTTTTTTAAAAGATGCACTTTGTCCGAAAAAAAATATTAAATTTTAGTATATAAAAATCGCAGAAAATTAATTTCCCGAAAACTAATAATGACAAAAAACAATTAAAGATCGCAAAAAATTTTTTTTCATATTTTTTCCCAAATTCCTTTTTAAAAAACAAATTGAACCCACTTTGTCCGATTACTGTCGGAAAAAAGGAACATATTATTTTCTGGCATTAAAATCTGTATTTATCTTCTGAGGTCGTATGCTCAAAGCAGCATACAAAAAAAATCAATATCTTAAGAAATAATAATCCGTTAAAGTCCAAAATTTATACAAACCATCTACGTAGTTACCTCAACACTGTGGCCAGTCAAAACAATCCCCCACCACAACAGCGGTGAGGGAGCTTCTCCCACCACCGACGACGGTGGGAAAAGCTTCGACTGACCATAGCGTTGAAAGAGGGGATAACCTTACTACTCTTTCTCTCTCTCTCCTCTCTCTTGCTCCCCATTATCATGGAGATCTCCCTCAAAAATTATCCCTACTACCAAGAGTGGGGATCTCTCTCTTTTAAAACTTGCATCCCACCACCAAGAGTGGTGGTGATCTCTTTTTTCTTGAAAATTTACTTTTTATGGAAATATTTAATTTTTCCATTTATCTAGAATAAGAATTAAAAGTGAAATTTTTTAATATCAGTGCAAGATTTTATTTTTACGTTAAAAATTTATTTATAATGGGATTTTTAAAACGGAATAGGATTGGTCGAATCAAAAATTAACTCAAGGTAAGTATTTTTAATGTCACATTTATTTATCATTTGAATTTGGTACATAAAGTAAATTATACATGTAAAAAGCATTTTTTTTGGCGTTCATTACATTAGGCATATAAAGCGTTACTATCGTGTACAAGATATCGGTAACTTCTTTGATCGAAAGCGGTGTTTGATCTTTCAATTCTTTCGAATGAGTTTCTACGCTAATTTTTATAAAATCTAACGCGTTATCTTCAACAAAACAAATGATTTTTTCAACTATTATTGGCTTGTACTTTTGTATTTGCGCATCGTATAAAAGACCGCTCTTATTAGATATAAATTCAATAACTTCGTCAACGCTACAACTCACGCTTCCAGTGATCGCACTTAGATACACGAGCTGGTTATCGACTGCCTTGGCAATGTACTCATCCAAATTGTCGACCGTCACTTTTTTCATTACTATGGATTGGCGGTAATGCTTCACTATGACACCCTTCTCGATAGACGGTCTTTTTGTCTCATCGATCTCAATCGCCTTATCTTTGTGACTTGTGGTAAACCTCAACGTCTAATGCGTGCCGTAAATAATACCATCCTTCGAATTTTCTTGCCCAGAAAAGTATTTATTGACGGTGTCGAAACAATCTTTAAATTCTTTCCAATCTTGAGATGTGAAATACACCCTCAAAGTTCGAACCGAGCAATTGAGCCACCGGCTTGTAATACGTATCTCGAAGGTTTTCAAACTCGAGACCGACAGAAATTTTTTTTGAAAAAGACTTGTTAAGACCGCACACGGAACACAACAACTGTTGAACGGCCATTATGTGCGATCAAAGAGAGCTTATTGCCGACTGTCGAAGGAACAAGCTAGCACTGTCGTTTTTAACTCCTAAAACAGAAAGTGGGAATGACTACGAAGAAAACATTCAAGTATTTAATTTTTACCTTATCAGCAGCCACGCTTACGATCACGAGAATTGTTACATTTTTGCTGTCTCAGCAACAACGATCGCGCTGCGTCATCTCGTATTCCAAGAAATGTTTTGCGCCAGTACACGTGATATCAACAGAGTTCATATTTCCGCGAAAAGTTTATTTGAAGAAATGTTTTGAGTCAGCACACGTATCATTCGTGAAATTCGTATTTAAAGAAATGTTTTAAGTCAATACACGTGTCATTCCTGGAATTCGCATTAGATTTAAATACGTTTATTAGCGTTTGTAAAGGTACATATTGCCAAGAATTCGCATTAATGCGAAACGTTACATCAGCGACATCTTACGACGCATCCACCGGATCTAATGATGTTTTAGTACAGTGATGCAATTGCTTGTAAGTTGGTGGCGCCACTAGTATGTTCTCGGAGACACGTGTACTTTCTCAGCCACTAGAATCCACTATGGTTTGTCGAGAGGCATTGATTTCCAAAATGTTATCGTACTCGGCTGCGAGCGCCCTGCACGCCGCTCGCGCAGCAAGATAATAGGTTCACGAGTGGTTCGGTGGCTTTTGTGAGCTTCTCGAACCTTTGTCCGCTGATTTTCACACCCCCTTCTCAGTACTACCTCAATATCCGTACGGGTACTTGCATTTTAACCCACTAATCTTCGTTTACCGTAAACGGGCTTGCACGTTTTTGTTTCCGTCTGCGTGATGACGTTCTGCGTGTTTACCGCGGTTCGGTGTGTCACCTAGTGATTGAGGGAGTGGGAGTGCACGGTGACATCAGTTACAGCGGCAGTAAAGACAACGCATTTTTCCGCGTATTTATCCATATATATATATATATATATATATATATATACAATAGCGGGGCTTCGCACCCCTGCTCGCTCCGCTCGCCAACCCTCCATATACATACTGGCTTTATTTTTTATTATATGAATCATAGTAAATTTAAATAATGTTTAGCAAAGTATATACTGGCATTAAAAATTTATTTTTAATTTGAGGCAACTGTTTATAGTATTTTTATTTTTATGTATCATATTTTAATAATTTATTTGTAATACATATTAAATTTAAAAAGTTAAAATCAAATTTAATGTAGAAAAATAAAACTGAAAAATTTTTATTGTAAGCAAAGCGAAAAAAAAGCGATAAATTGTAGATGATTGAAAATAATATTTCCTTCACATATAAATACAATTAAATTGATTCCCTTGAAAAATTTTTAGATAATTATGTGATACCTGGTGCGGTAGGATTAAAAGGGTTAATTTACTTATATTATATAGTTGTAAAAAAAAAATTCAGTCAGACCCTTTTACCCCTAGCGTGTGTGGTTTGAGGCACAGACTCAAGCTCAGTGAGAGAGTTGGCGCTTGGAACTTGGGAGGCAAGGAAAGGGAGGAAGATCTCACCCATGATCCTAGGGCTCTCACCTTTGGACTCATGCTGGATTGGGATTATAGGGGTGTAAGCAGTACTTTGCCCAGTAGCTGTAGTGTATATGTGAAACAATTTCAGCATTTCGTTGGTACTTTTAGAGGCAGAGGCGCAGTGTATTAGGCTCGTTATTACCTGGGGTGATAGATCGCGTTTAGGACGGGAGATATCACTGACGGAAGAATTGAATGGGCTTGTCGGAGCACAGAGAGTGTCACGTAGATACAAGCGTGCGTGGCTTAGTGGTAGTATTGGAGCTTGAGATTCAGAAGGTGAAAGTATATTCGCTGTAGGTCTGCAAACTTTTGCAGAATTTTCGAAAAAATTGAATTGGCTTGTCGGAGCACAGAGTGTCAGGTGGACAGAAGCATGCATGGATCAGAGGTAGAGTCAATGCCTAGGATCTTGGAAGTGATGGGGGGGCTGAGGGGGGCTAACGAGGGGGTCGAGGAGGTGGGGGGTGAGGGGGGGCGCCCAGTTTTTCGAACTCAAAAAACGCAAAATTTTTCATTATTTTCTTTATATGTGTAAAACATGAATGAGGGGGGCTGAAGGAGGGTGAGGGGGCGAGGAGGGGGGGTCTGACTAAATTTTTTTCTTACAACTATATGATATATATATATACCTGGACATCGTCATTGGGCACCAGGTACCTGGGGGCACTTAAAGACATCATAAATAACGGGACCCTTTATGATATCATTAATAATGATTTTGATTAGAACTTTCTGTAGCGGACGACCTGGACATCGTCATCGGCCTCCAGGTACCTGGAGACCCTTTAGGATATCATTTCTAACGATTTCGTTTAAAACTCCCTGTAGTGAACGATCTGGACATCGTCATCTTGCACCAGCTACCTAGGGGCACTCAAAGCTAAGAAGAATTCGAGTGGATTGAACCATATATATCATTAGACTTAGAAGTATTCAAGTGGATTGTCCCGTATATAAGTTCAACTAAGGAACTTTAGCGCGGACTGCCCCATATATATGTTTGACCTAGAAACATTTTTCGTGGATTGCCCCTTATACATATTCAGCCAAGAAGCATTTTTCGTGGCTCGTCCCATATATACGTTCGACTAAGGCGCATTCGCGTGGACCGGCCCATATAAACACACGTTCGACCAAGAAGCATTTTTCGTGGATTTACTCATATATACACACACGTACACGCATCACGCACACGAAGTTACAGGAATACAACGATATATCGCAAAGTTCGGGGGAAACTGGTGAAAATGTAGGAAAACTATGGAAAGAATTTTTTTGTGGAATGGCCCATGTTGCGGACAGCCCAGGGGACGGGGCAAAAATTTTAATATATAGTAGATGATTATGATGATTTTGTAGAAGTGCTCTTCTTGCCCAAGAAATTCATCATAAAGAAATGGTTAAAAGCTTAAAATTTTCTTAATGACGTACTTTTATGTGTTATAAAAAAGAAATCAATTTTTTCAATTTTTTATATGAAAAATCGCAAATGAAAAATCTATGATTTTTTATATTTCACCCATTCGGGAGAAAACGCGCGCTTGACAAACACTTTTTTCAGCGACAAATTAACTTCTTTATGGGTATAAAAAATTCGGAAAAATGTTTATTTTGTGTAAAATTTTCTCAGCTTTTTGATCTCATTTATTTTTAGATAAAATTGAAACTCTAATTTTTATAAACAAATTTTTGCAAAAAAAACAAAATATTTTGGATGAATTTTTAATTGTATCGACTTTAGAATACGAAAATTGTTTAAAGAAAACCCTGAAAAGTAAATTTCTAGCGTCCACGATGTCTATAGGTGTTTACTATAGCATATGTTAAAAAAGTTTTTGGAATAGCTGTCATTGCGTTTGAGAGGAGATCGTTTATATTCTTTTCGTTTCCGTAATACTTCGTTATAATCAAATTTATACGATTCTGATAATTATTCTTTGCCACGTTATTCACTGTAAATAGATTACTGTAAATAGATTATTTCCGTTATTAAATCTTATCTTTGTTTAAATGCCGTGTTATTATTTGCATAGTAATCCGTGATTTTTCCTTCCTCCCTGTAACCCGCGAATACCGCCAGCCTTCGCGGGCACGACTCTGTTCCCGAGAGTCGAGCATTAGCTGAGCAGCTGAGCCTCGTGCACGAGTATCACACAAGCATAGGAAACGACTTCCTGGAAACGTCGTGGTGTACACGTCGAGAGGACTCCGCGTACACGTTGTGAGAGGCCGGCATTGCACCTGGTGCTAAAGCACAGAGCGGGCTCAGCCGCATCGAGGGAAATGCCCATATATATCGCCGTGGGTAATCAGCATCGGTGAGGTATCGAACTGTCCAGATATAGGGTTAGAGACTTGTATCTAGTTGCACGTTATAGTACAATAATCGCTGTCGGGCTTCCCTTCACAGAGTTAAATGTATCAAACGAAAGATTTTAAATTATTTCAAAAAACTGATTTTTCAATTTTTACTAATTTTTTAAGTTACGTTTGGCAATAATTTCCGTCAGGTAAAAACGCTATCTTTTTTCCATTCTTTTATTCTACATCGTCATATTTTTTTGTACAGTTAAAATTTTTTGAGAAGTTTCATGTAATCGATTGGACTAATAACAAGATTGCTTTCTCTTCACATATAAAAACTACTAATACTAGTTATGGTAGTAAATAAATCAAATTTATAAAATTAGATCTCTTGGTCATCATGCACGTCCTCTTACATGTTGATGGCTCATTACAGTCTAGAATTTTTCTTGCTCTTGAAAACGTGCAATATTCCTTTTTACAGCTTAATGTGCCAATCCTAGTGATCTTTGTCATTTTAGACATATAAGTATCCTGTGTGGCTTATCTAAGATTCTCAAGATCTTGGCACAGAATTGGACTGACGAATATATTAATAAACATGAAATGTCCAATGC
The DNA here is from genome assembly GCA_030522805.1 of Leptomastidea abnormis. NCBI lineage: Eukaryota > Metazoa > Arthropoda > Insecta > Hymenoptera > Encyrtidae > Leptomastidea > Leptomastidea abnormis. The sequence goes on from JAPYZE010004688.1 coordinate 9,711, forward strand.
TTCCAGTCATGTACTGAATAACAACAGCTTTTTATTAAATTTTTTAATAATTATTACAATGATCATGAATACATGGAATGACTAATTCAATGAACGTCTTAGACTTTCAACAAGGAAGTTATATAAATAATAATACTTTTTCCGTGTAAAATCTTGTATTTCGAAAAGGAAAGCCTATTAAACTGAATCCTTCAACTCTTTTATTTGTCTAGTAAAAAACTTTCTGTAATTTTATGCCAAATCTAGCTCAAACAAATGACATTCTATTCTTGTTAGATGAAATTTTAAAACGTTAAACATGCAAAGAAATTTAATTACAAAGTAACTAAAATATTTTAAAAATTTTAATTCATTACTATTATTTTGAAATTTTATTTGTAACAAAAATGAAAAAATTTACTTTACCTCAAGGTTTTATGAGTTGTTGTCGTTACTATGTCACTGTATTCAAATGGACTTGGAATCAATTTAGCCGCTACTAAGCCTGCTATGTGTGCCATATCACTCAACAAAAAAGCCTTGTTTTTATCTGCGATTTCTCTAAATTTTTTATAATCAAGACATCTACTATAACAAGAAATTCCAGCTATAATAATTTTTGGTTTGAATAGGTTTGCTAGCTCTGATAATTTATCATAATCAATAAGTCCAGTTTCTGTATCAACTTTGTATGGCATGGATTCAAAAAAAATTGATGAAGCAGAGACTTTTTTAGTTGCAGTAAAAAAACCTAGAAGATATAATAAAAAAATATTATTAATATAGGTTATGCAAAAATAAAAGTCTGAAATAAAACACTTAAAAAATGATGAATTTGAGAAATTAATGAGTAATAAAAAATTTCTGCTAACTGTATTAGCAGAATACTTCCTTAAAGAAATCTGAAGAACTTATAGAAATATGAAGAATTACATAGGCCCACAAAAAAAGTACTCTCACAATCTAATAAAACCCACCTTACCCTATGTATTTTGACCCGCTGAATCTGAATTTGCAATGAAAAATAGTGGTTGTGATGAAGATTCTGAAGATAATAGCAAAATACTGCTGAAAACGACGTTTTTCTGTTAGAGGTTTGGAAAAAGAAAAATATGATTTGATTAATTTTAAAAATAAGTATTTTTATTTAACCCGACCTGCTGAATCCAAATCTGCAATAAAAAAAATAAAAAAAGGTTTGTGCTAAAGATTTTGAAAATAACCTTAAAAACTGTCTAAAAATGGCATTTTTCTGTGTTAAAGATCTGAAAAAAATGATTTGATCAACTTTAAACATATGTATTCTCACAAAATTCTATCTAAATTTAAATTTGCAATAAAAAATAGCGGTTGTGCTGAAGATAATATAAAAACCGGCTGAAAAGAATATCTTTCAGCGGTTAAGGCTTGAAAAATGTAAATACAAGTCAAACTTCATTGTCAGAACGTTATTGTACGGAAACCATCTAAATAAAAATTCTTCAAAATTCTAATAAAATAAAATTTCAAATTTCACGTACAAAAACTAAATACGTTTACGCTTGCATAAACAGTTGTCTTTGAATGATTGATGTAAAGAATTTCTGCGTTGATTTTGATATTAGATTAGTCATCTCTTTTCAACATCCAGCAATAGTCTACCATTATATTCACTCTCCAGTTTCCTTGACACCAGCGTATAAATCCCTTTGAATCTTAATGAAATATTTTACTTTGATCTTCTATAAAATCTCCGAGATTTTGTGGACACTCGTCGATGAGCGAGTCAAGAAAGTGAAGTGTTAAGTTCATTAAACAGTCCGAAACTTTTAAAGTTTTCCAACATATTTTTGACTATGCTTTTATAGTTTTTATCTATTATTTCCTAAAAATTTCGTTGCGACATCTTTAAAGCTCAACAAAGCTACGTTCTCGGTGTCATTCATACTTTTGACAAACTTTTCGTCCCTAAATATTTGCCGAATTGAAGGTCCATCATTACCATAAGATACCATAAGATACCTTCTTTTAATTGAACCAAAGTTATATTCTCGAAGATATTTTCCAAGTATTCAAGGCAATTTCCTTCTTTATCAAGATCCTTAACAAATTGTTTCATTAGACCTTATTTGATATGCAGCGGAGGTAGAAGCATTGTTCTAGGGTTTATAAGAGGTCGATTAATGATATTGCTAGAATTAGGAGTTAGTGATTGTGCCTTACTGGCCATTTTTTACGTTATCGTGTTTTTTTTTTCTCAATAAGAAAGCTTTGTAACGGTGAAAATTTTCTATTCGATTTTTTTTGGTTTTCTCGACGTTTTAAAGGTTCCTAACTAGAAAAACGTATTTTTAGAAAAAATCTGTATGTATGTATGTGTGTGTGTAAGTATGTCTTTACGTATGTATGTAACGATTTTTTGTCGCACGATAACTTTCGAAGAAATAAAGATATCGACTTAAAATTTTGCACACATATTTCTTATATTTTACTTAAGAGCTGATTAAATTTTGAGGATGATCGGACTTTATTAAGGGTGTTTTTTCATGAAAAATGTACGTTTTTTTAAGGCAAAAATACGTAATTATCTAATAATAAGATTAATTGTTGATATTTAAAGTTTATATTGTGTTTCTTGGATAATTATTGTATAATTTATAATTTGGTATTAATTTATATTTATTAAGATTATAAAAGAACCTTATTTAAGTGCTTTTTTAAAAATTTCCGTTTATTTAAGTTTTATATCGTTTTCATGGTTTTCTGGGTTACTCTTTACAAACATCATATTAAAATTAATAAATTTCGTTAACTGGACCTTAGAAAGGATGTTTTTGATAAAAAAAATACCTTAATTAAGTGCTTTTTTTTACAAATTTTGATTTTTCAAGTTTGATATCGTTTTCATGGTTTTCTGGGTTATTCTTTACATATATTACATCAATAGTATATTACGACCCATGGCCAGAAAGGTCGATTTCCCGGCCTGCGTGTGTTGACGGCTGAGGCGAAGCCGAGGCGTCATTACACGCAGGTCGGGGCATCTACCTTACTGGCCAAGGGTCGTATACAATTTTTCATTCTTTGATTGTCGAAAGTACGCCCGATATTTATTGTAAATTGATAATGTAATGAATATTATCGCAAGTGTACGGGCTTTTTCTATATATACAATTTATACAATATATACAACAACAAGTCTCTTGCTTGCGTCAGCAGCGCCGCCTCTCGACTCTCGACGTCGGCACCAGCCGTCAGCCAGGCGCCAGCAGCAGCACATATACATATATACAAACGTACTCTT
>JAPYZE010004689.1:0-25001 GCA_030522805.1 Leptomastidea abnormis
CAACAAGTACAATATGACTTCCAAGTTTCATCCGATTCCATTAACCCTATCAAAAGTAATCTCAAAATTTTAATCATGCCCCGTTTTAATCATGCCCCGTTTTAATCATGCCCCGGTCTCCCCTATATTCTCCCTTTCTTCCTATCATATTCGTCGCCAAGAAAGATCTTTCCAAGCTGGTGTGTTCGAGTAATTTCGTCGGGCACATATTTCAACTTGGCGAACATCGTTTTTTGGAAAGAGGAATAGATTTATATTCGGCACTATCCTATATATACCATGACACCTGCATATATTTCAAGTAATGCGGCTCGATAAAAAAAAGGCCAGGATAGCCGTTATGGGCTAAAATTTAAATTGATGCCAATTCATTCATAAATTTTAACTCAGATCAGCATATTATATCTGGATACCTACACATACGTATAAGACGAACAATTATGTGGGGGATTAGCAATTTTAATGAGGTCGCGCAATCAACGTATAAGATTATCTTATAATTCTTTCAGTTCAAAACGTTGATTTACTCGATTGTTTTGAATGGATTTATCGAGAGAGAAAGAGAGAAAAAAAAAGATAATCGAGTTAATCATTTTTGAATAATGGCATATACGCAAATTAGATGCTGAAAACTGTTTATTAATGTATGTATGCATATACAATCGTATACATATATGTTTGATTATGCATAAATATGCATTTCGTTTCTCTTGACGATTTTACACTTTTAATTAGTCGGTTTGATATATTGTCATGGAAAAATTGTTGATTATAATGACTTGAACTGATTTGCAAACTTATGGCATCGAGATATATATATCATTCGTAATTATATTCATTATATCCACACTATTTTTTTTTTTTTTATTTAATTGTACTACTTTCACATTTCAATAGGTAATACTTAAACTAAGTATTAGGGTTTAAAAAAAAAAATTATCAATCGACGTAATAATATAAGTTTTATATTAATTTTTAGAAAATCTATCTTAGTATTACACGTATAATTTATAACTCATAATTCATAATAGAACAATAAGGTAAGCTTAAATATAATATAACCTAATGCTCGATTCGTCAATCATATTTTCCCTCGGTGTTTTTGTATAAGTACGTTATTTTTTCATAACGACGCGTTTACAATAACGATATTCTATGAGCAAAGCCGATAAGCATCAAAAGATCGCTCATGATCATTAACGTCCTTAACATCAAGCGTTTTTTTTAGTAAATCAGTATCTCACCAGGATATAAAAAAAAAATACTAACTCTCTTATTCATAATCTTAAATCCAACTTCCTTTACCGTATAATCCGTAATAGCTTTCAGAACAAACCAGCTTTCCTACAAGCAATTCCTAAATTCCACGCTAAAAAATCAGTATGATAGTTTAACTGAAAAAATTGTTGTATTCTAATATTTTGGGTGTGCTATGAGTAAGCATGAAATTGAGTGAAAAAAAATTCAATGACGTGTGATAAAGATACCGTATGGGAGGAAAGAAAAATCTAAACTATGTTTTCCGTAAGAAATTTTCTTCCTGGTGTTGAATGTGAATCTAAATTGTATAGCCTGCTTCTTCACACTGTCTCGCAAGTCATTTAGCAACGTAGAGTAGGTGATTTGGCAAAGAGCCGTACAACTATTTTTGTATATCTTATTGCCTTTTCCCATATATTTGAGTATTCACAAGACGTTTGAAATCTAAGTAGATATAGAGTTATATTGATGGGAGGGTTTGTTAGCTCGTCAAATAATTGTAGATAGATTTTTATTATTTTTTATTGAATTTCAAACATTGATAAATAAGTTATCAAGTAGATTATCTTATTACATAATTAAAAAAAATAAACCTTCGTTGTGACGTTGACATTTTTTAGAATAAAAAATAAAGAGTGAGATTGATCAAAACATTATCGAATTTGATAAAAAGAATATCAGTGATACTGATTTATTAAAATTCAAGTAGAAACAGACGGATATGGTAAGACGTCATTTATTTTAATCAAAGTTGTAATACGTAATTTAAAAAATAATCAACCTCATCAAAATCATACATGCAAAAATTAATCATATCTCTTTATAAAAATAAGAGATAATAATTGATAAAAGCTATTTTTAGCGAGCCAAATAATCGTGTAACAAGAGATAGCAACCTCTAAAAAGTGAGACGCTAGAAATCGAGTGAAAGTAAGTAAGCGAGAAGAAAGTAAAAGAAAAAAAAAACAAATTGTCCAGCATGGCCACACCAACAGGGGCCAAGAGTCAAGAGAAGATGAACAGTCAGGATAAAACGTATAGTAGTGCAGCTCAAGACAGAGCCGGATAGAAAAAAGAGAAGTTAAGAAAAAGAAAAGGAAAGATGGGAGAGCCACACGAAGAGCAATGGAAGTTGCTCCGAAGCCGGCAGCTCCGGATAAATCACCCTCTTACCCTGTCGAGGCTATATATACGAGAAGAAGAAGAAGAAGAAGAAGAAGGGGGTAGAAGAGAAAAGGAGAAAAAGAAGAAAAAGAAGGTGCTAGTCGTTTTTTTTCTTTTTTTTTTCGTATCGTGCCAGGCGGGCACTGGAGAACGGATTAATGGCCGAGCAAATGCGTCCCGACGTGTAACCGCGTGGCCGTCAATAACCGCGACACCACCGCTACAGTACACTTGCATATATATAGCTATACGAGATATCCGGATTAAACTTGTCACGCACTGCTGCTACTGCAGTATCTATACTACTCTGTAAGGTCCTATTTTGTTCTCTTTCTTTTGCTCATTCTGTGAGCCTCTTATTCCATCGTACCAAATCTCAAACCACCCGCAAGTCTTTATTGCCGACTGATTCGACGAATCGGAGATGGTTTATATCGATGTCTTGAGTATATTGATGATACTGATGCTTCTAGCTGCTGCTGCTGCTGCTGGGCTTTCACGCACACTTTTCCGACTTGAGAAATGATACGGATATACTGGCTTGATTGAAGAGCTGTTGCTTCAAATGTAGCAAGTGCTTGTGTTGGATTTTCTTGTAGATATAGAAGGGAGAGAGAGAAAGATTAGGCTTTGATCGAATGATGTTGAGTGTGTAAGTACTGTATTTTGTAATTTATAGCTTTTTCTATTGTGTTAGTGTGTTTCCATTTTTTTTTCTTTCTCTTTTTTTCTCTCTTTGTTTTCATGTCAAGAGTTTAATTAATCACTTCGTGTGATGTAGATAATAGTCATGATGAATAATCGTTGATAAATTTTTCTTTATTAAATAGAAATTCACATTCAAGATTGAGAATCTCAAGGAGGGCTAGGGTAATAAAGCACGAGAGAGAAAGAGAGAGAGTTTGAAATTACACCTGACCAGTAAAAGCGTTGCGCAATTTATCAAATGCTAATATTTCAGGAGGAAAGAAAATTGATATCTTTGTATTAAAAAAAAAAAAAAGAAACGAAATGAAAATCCAAGACAACGATAAATTAATAATAAAAAGGTTACTAACTAATGTTTTGAAATGCAACTTTAATAAATGACACAGTACCTGTAATGCTGTTTTGTTGTTGTCATTGTTCATCTAATAACTTTGTAATTCTGAAAAAAAAGTAATAATAAATTACATTATAGTTTTGATGAATCAAACAAAAAACAATTATTAAAAAATAATAATTTGAATAATACAACAAAATTATAAAAATTGCAAAATCATTAAAAGTAATTGTAATTTCTCAACAAATTTTTACATTCCATCTCTTCATAACAAAAATTTTTCACTTTTTTTTTAGACGTCACCCATCCTTACTTTTTTTTCCTCCAAACTATCCAAGTCTTGCCATATCCTTGCATTTCCCTGTCAACTTTTATAAAACGTATCCAAGCGTAAGCTTCCACCGTAAAAATCAAAAAACTCTCGACCAATCAATCTCCGTCTCTCAAAAGCCACTGGTTATAGGCTCACCGATGGTATCGTACGACTATCATAAATAAAGCTACCGTAGATGGGTGGTATGACTTTGTCCACTGGGGATTTGTTTTACACGCAAGGCCGTCGAAAGAATAACACAAGAAGAGACAAAGGAAAAATCACGGGACAAGTAAGATTTGATTGCTTTGTTCTGGAATATATATCGTATTTTTATTTAATAATATTAAAAAAAAAAAAAAAATAAAAAACAATACACTTTAGAGACCACAGAATCAACTATACCTAAAATCTTACATTCCTAGTTTATTTGTACTGATCAGTTACTCCTACCTACTAGTTAAATTAACAGATTCTCAAACACGAGCAGAGCTGCTGCAGCAGCTTTAATTAAAACAATTTCACGCAAAGATCGAAACGCAAGCTCACGCGACGCTACAATTCTTTTTTTCACACCACACGCAGAAAAACATTCCTTACACACTATACGTGTAAATATATATATCTCTCAATTTGCATGTATGCAATCTGCAAATTGCGGAAAGTCAAGATAAAAATAAAAAAAAATATACTGCTTTCAACCATACGCAGCTTCAAAAAGCCTCGTAAATAACCAAGCTTACACACCTTGGATGCCATCAGGTAATAAACAAGAAAGTGTTGAATCGTAAGAAAAAAAAAACGAAGTATGAAAATAAAAACTACAAAAAATAAAAAGAACCAAAGAAACAAGTGAATATATAAAAAAAAAGAAAAAAAGAATCAAAGTGAGTTGGGTTTTACTAATGACTATCATAATTAAGTCCGACATTATTAATAACCATTGACAATCGCGACAACGAGGCGTAAAGTAAAGAGGAAGCAAAATGACGTCAAGAAGAAAAAAAAAACCACGACAAATAAAAAATCCTCTTGCTCATAATAATTCGCCAGTCGAGCATCGCGAAAAGCTATCGTCGTCGTCGGTCTCACTGAGTCAAAGACAAAAATAAGAAGTCGCAGAATAAAAAAAGTTATCCGCTCGTCTTGGTAGTATATACAACTAAAGAGAGAAAGAAAAGGAGGGAGGGGGAGGAAGGAAGAGTGTAAATGATGACTAATTAATAAAGTACGCGGCTGGCGGAGATTAATGGTTCTTACGACGCCGTAATTACAGCGTGCATACGTGTCTCTTTCCATTCTCTCCTTGCCTCTCTCTCTCTCTCTCTCTCTCTCTCTCTCTCTCTTACCTTTCATGCCACAACTCTCCGCAGGATTTATAGATTTGCTCGAGCGAGCGAGAGAGAAAGAGAGAGACCTCGCGAATGCCACTACGTTTATATACATTGCAATTCAACATACACACACACACACAACATTATCGTATACATGTATATGTACAAGACGACTTGTATAGTTGTATGGCTCTGTGTAGACTATATATACGTGCGCGCCTTTCCCCCTAAAGTAGCGTCCTTTCGCTTTCTCTCTCTCTCTCTCTCTCTCTCTCTCTCTTACACTCTCTTCGGCTTGATTAACGAGCAGCAATTGTCTTTACGACGGAACATTAATTCCCGTGGTCCTCGCGCCTCTCTTTCTCTCCCTTTCTTCACCGCGATTCTCTGTACATATACGTAGTATTATTCGGTACTGTACACCTACTCTGAATATGTACTTGGTATAATATCCAAGTGTAAATCTGACTTGTCTGTATATATAAACTTAATGTAATTATTTTGGTTTGGCGTAAGATTTGAAGTTATACTTAAATGAAGTCTGTATTAGATGCTTTTATCGTACGTGTATCTATTATATTGATTACTAAATTTTTTTGTAAATTTTTTTTTTTAATGTAGGTACAGGCCTTTAATTATTTTACATTTTTAAGTAAAATAAAATTTTTTTTATTTCATAAATAATCATAATAACATAATTAATCTTCTTCATAAAAAAAGAAAACAACGATTCAACTTCCCTTCTATCATCGAACTAAATACATACCCAAGTTACATTAAAGGTATCATAATACACTGCAGTCAAGTGCAGTTTCAAAGCCACGCGTATATATATATAACACAAAGTTTCTCAGCAGGAGTCAAAAGGGTGCACAGGAACACTCTTATCGGGTCGATGATTGGCCGAGTTTATAAATGTATACATGTGGCTCGTTATAGGATATACTCACAAGCTGTTATAGCTATATGTGTGGCCTTATAGGAGAGATGGTTAAGGGTATACCCTGAGATGAGACGTGACATGGACTTCTAATAAGCGAACTATGAGAGTGGCTCTCTCTGCTCGTTTGCTTCTACATGAGAGGGACATGCAGTGAGCTCTCTAGTTAAGTTTTCGTGCTTGTATATGAGAGAAACATGTTGAGAGAAGGTAATGAGAGAAGTATATGAGAGTTTTGTATGGTTGTAATGATGATTACTAATTAGTTTTAAGGTTTGTTTGATTTTCTGGATAATTAAGTGATTTATTAATAATAATTAGATATTAATTTTTATTTGAGAAATTAATATACTATTATTTTTTAATAAACTATATTTTTGATAAAATTATTAAATTTACTGCAAGTGCAAATTTAAATTAAATAATATGCTCGTGATATGAAATGTACGAAAGTGTTAAAGTATATTTACATAAACAAGTAAAAAAAAATAAATAAAAAGCTGAAAATAAAAAATAAAAATTCAGAGTAGAATATAAGACTAGCAATGCTAAAAGCGAGAAAAATAAAACAAGCTGGAGAAAGAAAGCTTGACACGCGCAGCGGGAGAAAAAATTAGAGTAAGATATATTATATGCAGCAATAATGATACCTAGAGAGAGGGAGAATCTCAACATTTAGTAGCCAAGAGAAATGAATAGTATAGGAGAGTTTGATCAACCCCAAAAATAAACCCTTAACCTCCCGCTGTGCTCGTTCTCTCTCTTTCAAAGCCGACACGTTCTTCGTTTCTCCGATGCCACAGCAACCTACGTAATACGTCACTCACTGTCACAGCTGACTTGCGCGCAAGCTTTAATGTTTGACGTTTTTTTTAATGCCACCTCCCGCATAATATATTCTCATCTTCCAAACTCTTCAGCGTCACTCCTAATGAAGAAAAAACTGTGATGATTAACCTGCTCTTGAGCTCTATACCGCTTTTTTTTATGAAATTTCTTTTTGTTACTTTTATATGCTTTTCGTCAATTTGAAGGATTGCTTCAAAGTCATCTCAACACTGTTATCCACTTTGTTTAAATTTAGTGAGTTATTGAAAGAAGCTTTATGAATCGTTTTTTATGTTTTTAGAATTACACGAGATTAAGATTAAAAAATAAAGATTTAGTAACCCTCCGTAGTCCTTTTTGACAGCTTTAATATACACAGTTAATTAATACTTGATTTGATAATTAAAATAATTAAATATATTTTCTTTTATTTATCGGTTATTAAAAAATGTATTGAATAAGATTCTTTACTATACATTTATGTAATATCTATGTAATAAATTTCACATTAACAAGAAAAATTGCGGTTACTATTTGTTATCTTATCTGTTGCAAGTAATCACTGACTAACAAAAGTGCAACAACAAAAAAAAATATATTTATCATTGAAATTGTGATTCCCATTAATTGACAATAATTACATATCAACGTAAATATTTCATAAATTTATGTCAGTAAAAACTTCTTGATAAAAATTTATTTTGATTTATTTTTTACTAATTAGATTAAATATTCCAATAAAAAGATAGTTAATACTCTTTGAATTGTTCATTGTTAAAATTGTAACATTACAGAATCATGAATATTTTATTATTTCATAACGAATACACTATTTACTTTTTTACTTTTTTCTTGTTTATGATAAATATACGTAATGCATGATATGTAAATGTACCTACATATTTTTACCATTTTTTAACCATTTTACAAGAGAAAAGAAGTTTACTCCCAAAGAAATAAATTCTCGAATTGTCAATGATACGACAGCGCTAGATGGAGCTTTTCCATCTAAGATTTTAATAAACAGATTTACCTGTATATCTTTTAACTATTTTAAATTAGAAACTAATCCAAAATAATAAAAACAGACTTAATTAAATAATATATCCATTCCTAAGCTTAAATATTAAATATGATTTATTTTGTTAAAAAAAAAAAAAAAAATGTATAGAACCAGTTTTAAAAATATATCATTACATCAGACTACATCTTTAAATTTATCTATCAGCATCTAAGATATTATATCAGAGTGAAAATAAATGAATCACGAAAAACATAAGAACAGATTTTAAAAAGATATTTATTTTGAAACTTACATATTATTCAGGGTAAGATATAAATTAAAATAAAGGTTTATAAAAATTGATAAATATCATTTATATCGTTGATAACAACCTAAATCTAGCGAAGAATCAGTTATAACTAAAATTTTATACAAGTATTTTTTATCTGATTATTTAGGCAGATTAGATATAATATGAGAATATAAGAGTGAAATTTTTTTACTTTTCCATTAGTTAAATCAAAACGCTGCAAGCAACAATGAAGCACGTAAAGATTATAATTTTTTCAATACTTTTGGCTTTAGTCCATGGTAAGAAAACAATTTATTGTCAATTTTAACTGTAGCATTTAAGGTATTAGAATCATTTTTATACGCTCTATTAAGCTCACGAAAAACAATCATGCACTTTATAAAAAAATTTTTTTTAAATAAATAATTAACTTTCTATTCAGATAGTTTCGTGATATCTAAAATTTGATCTAAAATAAATTTGTAACATTAAAATTTCCTTAAAAAATATTTTTAACATTATATGATAAGTAAGATTAAATGAAATTATTAAGAAATATTTAAGAAATAGAGCTAAGGTGTATAACTGTTTTAGTAAATTAAATAAAATTGACAATTGTTATGAAAAAATTATTAATATTTGCATACTTTTTGATATATTTAAAAAAAATTTATCATTTTAAATGACATTATAGGACGAAGCTGGCCTTTCCTCCATACATTAGGTTCTCGAAGGTTGTGGTGGAGCAATATTAAACGATCGTTGGATTTTATCTGCTGCTCATTGTGGTGTCGTTGGGTATTAATTTTAATTATATTAATATGTATGAATTATATCAATGTGAAATATTACATAAAAATATTGATATCATAGGTTTACTGCGTACGTCGGTACAAACAGTTTAAAAAGTGGAATACCATATACAATTGAAGCTATTTTTCCACATCCTAAATTTGATATTGAACTTCCGTTTCCGTACGATGTGGCACTTTTTAAAGTCACTAAAAAATTGAATTCAACAATTTTGTAAAACCTATTGAAATATCATCTTCAGAATTAAAGGACAATCAGAAGGCTGTACTCTCAGGCTGGGGTTTAACGGAAGTAATTACAAACTCAGCACATTATTTTTTATCGAAATCTTTAAAAATTGTTTTGTTATTAATTATTTTCATGTTTATTTAGTATCAAATTCATTGATTTATATCGTAGTAATCTTATATCGTTTTGCAATAATTATTTGGGTTTATTTTCTTTTTATGCATAAAACAAAAGAATTATTTATTTTTAGGAAGGAGGAAATAGACCAACTGAACTACAATATTTTAACGTGAGCACTTTGACATTACAAACCTGTAAAAAGCAAATTACAGGAAAACTTCGTGAGACTCACATTTGTGCACAAGGCAAGAGCAACCAGAGCGCTTGTAACGTAAGTAAATGAATTTATTGATAATTTAAATGAGTTCAAAGCAATACTTTGACACATACAATATTAATTTATTGTTTATTGTATAGGGAGATAATGGCAGTCCTTTAGTTTCCAATGGAGCAATTGTAGGAATAGCATCATACTTTGAATGTGCTAACAAACTTCCAGATGTCTACACCGATGTTTACTTATTAAAAGATTGGATTAAAGAAGTAATGGAAAAGTATTCATAATGAGTAATTATAAGTTTTCAATCAAATGTGCTTCATATCAATTCAAATGTAAGGCTCAATTTTTTAACAAATAAAGTTATTCTAAAACGTTAAAATATTGAAGATTTCTTTAATCATCCTCGAAATATAACACACCAAAACTGATATATGTAGGCTGACTAATCAAAGCAGACAATCATTTAGTCAAGTGCTGTGCTGATATAGCATAGGTTGTATTTTCAAGAACTGATTTGTTGAAGTAACTATAACACAATTTTTCTTATTTATTTGAATCTAGTAAGCTGTCAAAAGTAGTCTTATAACTAGTTTCACGGCGATATTATATTTTTAAAATTGCAAGTGTCAAAGGCGAAGTTGAAAAAGAAAAGCTTTAGTAATCTCTCAAGCTTACTTTCTACAGCCTAAGCAGACCAGTCCATACACACAGTTGGTTAATCCTAATGAAAAGCCTCGAGAGAGAGAGAGTAAGAGAGACCAAGGGATCAAGCACCTGGCAATGAAAATTTAACAATTCATCAGAGTGTGTGTATACCAAAAATACCGAGTATAGTAAGCATAGTAAGTTGGCAAGGCACAGGATATATCAATATTGCGGGGCTTAATCCTCTTCCTTTCAACAAAATAATATGCTAATCCGTTGAGTCAGTCGAGTATGTTTGTGTACAAGCAGCAAAGTCTACAGAATATAAACTACGCGGTTATAGCAAAATCAGGGTGGTAGTATGAGAATGAGAGATATACGTTGGAGCTTATGTCATGCAGACGATGAGTCTGAACTCCCTCCTTTCGATAAAGTATGTACCGCCATCAGAAGACGTGTGTGTCGACGATACGGATATTCACCCGTCACGCTCACTTTGGGGGGAAAGAGATAGAGATTAGACACTGGCAATTAGTAGGAAATATGAGGCCAACGTCTTTTCTCAAGGGACGTGATACACACCCTCTTACACTTTGCTTCTATCTCTGGCTTGTCGTTCTTTAAGGCATCTGTTATGATTTTTCTATCCTTGACTCATCTGTTTATAATCCCCTATTGTCACGAAACATTTTGTTAGGCTGAGTCTTTAAAGGATAATATGAACTTTGATTTTCTAATTTTAATGAATTTTATCATCTACTAAATTTTTAATAATTAAAAAGAAATTAATGTAAAAATAAAAATATAATAAAAATTGTATGCAAGGCGAAACTGGGTGACTCGAATACGTTAAAGCTCAACGAATAACAAGCTTTGACTCGTTAGCAACTTGTTCCTCGATTACCAGCTATATAATATATAAACCTTTGGGACGCTTGGTGAATTATATCGACCGCGTGGTACCCGCCCCTCCCGTATACATATATAAACATAAGCCCAAAAAGAGCTCTGGATGTATCTAGGGCATCGAAACATGTATACTCGTGTATATATACATTAGCGCAGCAACAAACTTGTCTGCTTAAAACGTGCGATAAATTTCAAGCTCTTAAGTCGATTTAATATGTACACTTATAGCTATACGTACGTCCTGTTACTTCACCTGTCTCGTACTTGTCACCCAGATCTTAACACAAAGTTTCATTCTGGTATATAGAAAACTCGGTAAATCGAGACTGACATGTCTCCTGTAATGTGATAGCTGTACGAAAGTGCGGTTTTTGGGATCGATGTTTATTTTAACTTATTTTATCAAGAGTGACATTTAAGTTGAGCTTTTCAAGCTCTTGATGGCTTATGAGAATTGATTATGTTTAAACAAAGGAAGTTTTAAATTTTTTAATGAAATAAAAATTAAGTTTCTTTTTTTTTACGATTTCTTTAATGGTCTTTTTTTATTTTCTTTTATCGGTTAATTATGAAGTAAAACAGGAAATTAAATGTTCATTGGTTTCACGGGTAAATTGTAATATTTTATTATAATTAAATAAAATTAAAATTATCGTAAGAAGTATATAGAAACTGTAGATTGTATAATAAATCAAGAAAGACTTGTTAATAGTAGAGCTCTTTATTAATTTATATCTCACACGATTATTGCCTCTCCTTTTTAAAGATAAATATATCCTGAAAGAGACATGTAAGATAATACACTATACCTCGAAGTACTTAATAAATAAATTATTAAACACATATAGCAAAAACTTAACAGTTACTGCAACCTGTATTAACTAATAATACACTTATTCATTATAAATTATCGCACATTTCGAACATTACATACATCCTACATATTATTATGTATTCTGCGCTTATACAGTACAAAACCAAAAAAAGCTCACTTTAAAATTTCACCTCAAACTTCCCCAAGACAACCATTTACACCTGAATAATTCAAAAGCCAGGACAGTTTATTTCCACCAATTTAGCTTCAAATTATCTACATGCTAATATTCCACTTCCTAATAAAAAAAAAAAGAAAGAAAAAAAATACAGATCGAAATTCTGTTTAAAATGTATCGGCAAATCAGAGCCTACTAAAATCCGCCAATTAAACGAAACAGCAATTACGAGGGTTTGCTGATTTATTTATTAGGGACATACCAAGCAGTGCAATTTTCTCACCCGAGTGCGTTTACTCGTGTGTTGCAAATCGCTAGTTGCCGGAAAAGAAATTCACCACACGCACACACACACACACACACACACACACAGGAAAATTCCGATGACTATATGCGACAAGCTTATAAGGGGGGGTAGGAGTATAAATGCTTCCAATTAAAACAACTCGCGAGCGGTACCTACATTTAGAGCATTGGTTTCGCACTTACCACGTACCCGTCATGTATACCATTTCTCTCTCTCCTCTCTACCCTATATCCCCTCCATCACATAACGTACCGATGATTAATTTCCTAATCGCGCGACCGCTGGCTCGTTAAACCGCAAACCGCGTGTGGCTCGTTTAAAGCTCGCGAGTGTAATTGACGGCCAAGCGAGAATATTACGTTGCTCTTTATATACGGGCAGCTCGACTATTATAGGCTCATATTATTACTGTTGACCATTATCTGGGCCTGGGCATCTTTCAAAGTACGATGGCTTGTTCTATATTGTTTGTCAGATGAATTTATTACACCCACTAGTATTTTACTTACAAAAAAGCGCGTTGATTGATGATTTTTTATTAGATTATCGCATTTATGAGATCCAAGCTGTGGGTTGTGAAGCTTTAACTATGATAAATCATTTTAGATGTACTATGAGTCTCTTGTATTCGCGCTTTAAATAAATTTAACACCAGTATCGTCAACATCTGTCTAATGAATTCAAAATTGATTGAATTGTTAATGTATGTAAACATCGATCTGAAAGCTCATTGCATCAAAGCTTCTCACAAAATTGATTATTCATGCATGAAAATTATTTTTAAACTCTACTTTGAGATAACCAAAACTAATTCTAAAAGCCTGATGCTACGAATACATATATACCAAACCAAGAATAGTAGTGGTAAAAGTAAACGAATAAAATTATCAGCAAAAACCGCACGCTCGAGCACTTTGGCACGTGACCGTTTTTATCGCTATCAAGTCTGTAGGAATACAGTATACATAGCTGCTGCTACTCTACGTAAGTCCGACCGAGTTTGCAAGCTCACGCACACCGAAAAATAAAAGAGTAAAAAAAATAATAAAATAAAAATTAAAACCGATCTTGCTCGCACTTTTCTTCCTACCATCTAATGTACCAACATCATCTCCATGACCCCTGAACCCCTTCTTGGCTCGTTATCCTACCGTACATACTACCCTTTGCGTGCGTCTGCTAACGGCCAAATAAACGCTCGTAGCATTAAAATGACTCTTAACGAAGCTAGACTGGGGGGGAGGGGAGAAGGTAGATAAGGGTACGAAAGTAAAGCAGGATTATAGCCTTAGCTCTAAAGTTGAAGGGGATGCTATGTGCTTGTGGGTGTATTGTAGGGTTCATAATATGGAGTTTTAATGAAATTATGAGATCGGTTGAGGTTGCTCGACTTATTCATGAGGTTTTTATGAACAAGGAAGTTGCGTTTCATATACAACTATGAATTTAAAGATTTTTGTTTTTTTTTACGATTGATGGTGGCTTAATTAATAACGTTAGTGATTAAGGTTTGATATGACGATATAAATTTTCCTTCTTTTAATTATCAACGATTGTCGATAATAATCTGAACTATTTCTTGGTATGAAAAACAATCAGTTATTTATCAATATCTATATCTTATTATCTGTTCTATATCTATGAATACGTGTGTTACTTGGAATAAAAATTTAAAAATCCAAGCTGTAATCAATATTGTTTAATTAAAATCTGTTTATCTGAATTTTTATAGTTGATCTGATAAAAGATAGCAATAAATAGGGAGTTCATTATCATTCGATCGATTGATTGTTAAAGTCGTCAACATTGCAAAACCATGATGTATCTGACGAGTATAATTTTAGCAATAACTTTGACTTCCGTTTACGGTAAATATGCATTTATAATTTAATCGAATTATTTTTATTATATCAAAAATATGTATAAACTTTTAAAATCTTGACAATTTTCTAGGACGAAGTCTGCTCGATCCTGAAGAACTTGGATCTCGGATTGTCAACGGCAAGACTGCACCAAATGGCGCTTTTCCTTACATGGCATCCCTTAGAGTGGGTAGATCGCATTCTTGCGGTGGAGCAATAATAAACGACCGTTGGATTTTGACTGCTGGCCATTGTGCATTCTCTGGGTAATTTTTTAAATACTTGTTTTATTAATTAACGTTAATTTATAAATAGATTAAAATTAAAAAAAAAAAATAATTGTTATCTTCATTTTTAGATTAACTGCCTTTGTTGGAACAAATAATGTCAATAGTGGTGGAGTACCTTATACAGTTCAAAGTGTTCATGTAAATCCAAATTACAAGGGTGGACCAACATATGCTAACGATATTGCACTTCTTAAGCTCGCGAAAAGTATTCAATTTAACAATCTTGTTCAGCCTATACCACTTGCTAGTACAAATCTAAAAGACCAACAGAAAGCTGTGCTATCTGGTTGGGGATATACAGTTGTAAGTATCATTGTCAACTTGCTATTCGACACTGACATCATTATTTCAATTTTATGAATTCATTTCCATCATGTCCTGGATTTTCGTTTTTTAATTATACCTATCAATATATTATTCATTTTTAGCCAGGTGGTGTGACACCTAATGCTTTACAGTACTTTAACGTCACCTTGCTAACATCGCAAACTTGTGAAAGGGGAATACCGATCACTCTTGATAAAAGTCAAATTTGTGCCCAAGGCACGCGTACTCAAGGCGCTTGTCACGTAAGTTATGATTAAAAAGTACAAATTTTTAGATTATTTTTAAATAATTTAAAACATCAATTTTACAACTGTCTTATAGGGAGATTCAGGCAGTCCACTGGTTTCCAATGGTACAGTTGTGGGAGTAACATCACGTCTAGTCGTTGTACCATGTGCCAACGGTTATCCAGATATCTATACCGACGTTAACTTATTCTCAAGTTGGATTAGTGAAACGTTGAAGAAATTTTAAAATTATTGAATTCTCTGTGAATTATAAAATCTAATAAATTTAATTTTCTTTCATATATTGATGTAGCAATCTAATCATGTAATAAATCTTACATTATCGCAAAAAACTGACTATTATTTATTATCTTATTTCTTACCAACAGAAAAATAAAAGTAAAAATATTTATTTTTAACATCATACACACTTATCAGAGATAGACACTCTCTTGTCATGAGTTGATCATTATTTAACGTTTTTAAAATATACGTCACAAAAAAACCGACACGAATATATTATTGACACATACGTATTTTATTAATAAGTTTTTGTTGTAAAATCTAATCTAATTCTGTTATCACTTCTTGATAAAAACTTGTCCGTCATCTGATTGATTTATTCATTTTTTTAAATGTTGCATTAAAAAAAGTGAAAAGATCTTTTATTTGTAATACTATTCAAAACGCAACAAAATCATGAATTACATAACGAATGTAATTTTTTTAATGTGTAGTATGTTTATTTTTACAAAACTCTCGAATTTTCAACGGCCAGACTGCGTCAAATGAAGCCAATTAGGATGCATACCTTCATTGATGTAAAGAACTTGGTTGCGGTGGAGTTATTGCTTGCAAATAAAATACCTATATTTCATCTCTAAATATCAACAATCGGGTGTTTTTTTTTTACCGAAATACTAGACTGACAAAAACAAAACCGGAAAAAAAGCGAATAAAACAAGCACTAATTCAATGCGAGAAAAGAATAAGTAGTCGTCGAGAAGGCGTCGAGGTGACCATAAGAAGAAAAACGAGACAAAAGCAGTCATCTATATGGTGGTGGCGGGTCTGAAACCTCGCACGCCAACCATCGCAAAGCGCGATGGATATCGCGTAATTCGTCGGAGAACCCTATGCTCCTATATCTCCGTCTCGCTTGGCTGCGCGAAACGTATATAGAAATCTCTGCTCCACCAAACCAAGTGTATTTCGATGGTCTTTCGTTTTAACTAACGCAGAGAGTAACTGGCAAGTATAGGAGAGCCTCTTCTCTCTTCCACTCTCGCCTCGTTACGCCGCATTAACATCGTGTCCTGCTTTTTATCTTGCTTGTTAATCATTTGTTGGAGGCCCCCTCGAAAGAAAGAGAGAGAGAGAGAGAGGGACTGGGATAGAAAATAAGAGTCTTTATACACCAGGGAGAGAAGCGCGCGATAGTCGTTCCTCTCTACCCGCTCTCCTTCCTCTTACCAGCGATCTTTCTTGTTCGCGCCACCGAGAGTCCGGCCACGAAACAGGACCAATTTTGCGATAGGCTCGTGAGATCGCCGCACGCCTTGGCACGTTGTTCTTGTCGTCGTCGTCGTCGCCAGCAGCGTGCAGTAGTTGTTTTTTACCTCACGTGTGCTTCTGCTGGAGCATGTGATTCTGGACCATTTTTCAGAGACCCTATACGAGCTTCGCGGAATCGTGGATATTGCCGAGAGCGTCCATTTGATTAATTAATTCTTTTCTCTTTCTTTCTCTCTTTTTCTCTTTTGCCGTTTAACTATATACAATACTGCTTTTATTTTACCTTAAGCAAGCTTGTACCGTTAATTAAATTGCACTTACAGCAGCAACACCACCACCACCATCACAGAAATCACGAAAATCAGAAATATCATTTACGTTTAATTAAGGAAAAAAGAAGAAAAAGTAAAAAATATTTGAAATATGCGACGAATGGTCTTGCAATTAAAACTTTGATTTACGACACAGATGCGGGAGAGCTTGAGAATACGTGCAAAAATTTTCTAAGAAATAAAAATTCGAGATAAACTTACGATTCGAAGTGCTTGATAATTCGAGTTGAGAGTGAAGAAAGACAAAAAAAAAATAAAAAAGCTCGAAGAAAGTGGGTCGCGATCGTTCGTTAAATCTGTCGCGATTCCAGCCCACAAGCATAAATCCACCAGTCACTAGCAAGATTAATTTTTAAAAATCTTCTTGTTACATCAGCAGCTTTCCTCAGAAACCACGAAGCTGTGAAAAAAAATTTTCAAGTTTATTGGAAAAAAAATAACCCAACGTACACGATACGTAAATGAGTAGCGAGCTTGCTAATTTTGCTGTTTGGATGTAAAATGATAAATGTAAAAAAAAATTAATTGATTAGTATTCAATGTAATATGAAATCTTTGTCGGTGACTAATAATATGATTATGGGTAATAAATAATGCGTCAATACTACACCATACTATGATAAAAAAATTTATCCATTAGTATCTAAATTATTAGTTATATTAAAAGTTCTATTAAAGACCTTCTTAAAAAATGTTCATTTTGATTAAAAAAAAATATAAATAAATGAACAAAATATCATAAAATTTTTTTATGTAGTCTTAAATATAGGTTTAATAATATATAAAAGGTCGGAATCAATTTTGAGTCATTTTGTTAATGGAAACATTTATGAAATTAGTCTGAAAAATAGAGCATTACATCGATTTACATCTTTAAATTTATCTGTCAGTATCTAAGATATTAGTTGTTTTTAAATTATATATGCCGTATCAGAAGTTCTGTTAACGATTAGATAAAAAAAATTAATCAAAAAATAAAATTTTATAAATATCATAAAACAATATAAATATAATTTGGTATATTTTCTAAATATATATATTTAAATATAATTTTAAATATATTTTGTATACAATATGCAAGTTTTATAAAGTTTTCATTTAAAGAAATATTACCATTTTTCCATTTAGGATAATTGAATAGTTTGTAAACTTGTTAACCTAATACTTTATTAAACATTTTAAATTAAAAACTCCAGAATAATAATATATATTATGTAAAGAAATATATATTATCGTATTGTATTTGCTCAGTTTTATCCGTGATTGAAAAATAAATTAATAATAAAAATTATAAAAACAGACAAGATTAAAAAAAATTATATTTTTAAGTTTAAATTTTAATTAGAATAAGATATTACAAAAAAAATTTATAAAAAATAAAGATAAAATATTTACATCATTGATTACAACCTAATCTGATAATTAATCAATTATAATTAAAATTTTATTCAAGTATTTTTGATCAGATTTATCAGACAGATTAGATATAATATAGAATAAAAGACTGAAAGTTTTTAGTTTTTGATTAGTTAAATCAAAACGCTGCAAGTAACAATGAAGCTCGTAACGATTATAATTTTTTCAATACTTTTGGCTTTAGTCCATGGTAAGGAAATCATAAAAATTATGAAAAATTAAATATTACTAAAATAGAAGTCAATTTTATCTGACGCGTTAAATGAAGTATTATAAAATAATTTTTATATGTTCTCTTAAGCTCACAAACAACAATCTTGCATTTTATAAAAAAAATATTTTTTTTTTCTTAATGAATGATTAATTTTTCATTTAGGTAGTTGTTATCTAAAATCTTAATGAAAATAAATTTGGAACATTAAAATCTGCTTAGAAATATTTTCAACAAAATAAGATATATTGAATAACATTATTAAGTAATAATTAATAAATAGAGCTAAAATGTATGATTTTTTTTTATTTAATTAAATAATAAAATTGACAATTGTTATAAAAAAATTATCAATATTTGCATACTTTTTGATATATTTAAAAAAAATTTATCATTTTAAATGACATTATAGGACGAAGCTGGCCTTTCCTCCATACATTAGGTTCTCGAACCATATATGGTGTCTTTTCGTGTATATGATACTCATGCTTGTGGTGGAGCAATATTAAACGATCGTTGGATTTTATCTGCTGCTCATTGTGGTGTCGTTGGGTATGAATTTTAATTATATTAATATGTATGAATTATATATCAATATGAAATATTACATAAAAATATTGATATCATAGGTTAACTCCGTACGTCGGTACAAACAGTATAAAAAGTGGGGTACCATATACAATTGAAGCTATTTTTCCACATCCTAAATTTGATCTTGAACTTCCGTTTCCGTACGATGTGGCACTTTTTAAAGTCACTAAAAAAATTGAATTCAACAATTTTGTAAAACCTATTGAAATATCATCTTCAGAATTAAAGGACAATCAGAAGGCTGTACTCTCAGGCTGGGGTAGTATGGATGTAATTACAAACTCAGTACATTATTTTTTATCGAAATCTTTAAAAATTGTTTTGTTATTAATTATTTTCATGTTTATTTAGTATCATATTGATTGATTTATATCGTAGTAATCTTATATTATTTTGCAATAATTATTTAGGTTTATTTTCTTTTTCCACATAAAACAAAAAATTATTTATTTTTAGAAAGGAGGAATAGGTGGTGACCCGACTGATCTACAATATTTTAACGTGAGCACTTTGACATTACAAACCTGTAAAAAGCAAATTAGAGAAAAACTTCATGAGACTCACATTTGTGCACTGGGCAAGAGCAACCAGGGCACTTGTAACGTAAGTAAATGAATTTATTGATAATTTGAATAAGTTCAAAGCAATACTTTGTCACATACAATATTAATTTATTGTAATATTGTATAGGGAGATGATGGCAGTCCTTTAGTTTCCAATGGAGCAATTGTAGGAATAACATTAAGTCATAACATTACGCAACCGTGTGGAAACGGTTATCCAGATATTTACACTAATGTCTACTTATTAAAAGATTGGATTAAAGAAGTAATGGAAAAGAATTCATAAGGAGTATTTTTAAGTTTTCAATCAAATGTGCTTCATATCAATTCAAATGTAAGGCTCAATTTTTTAACAAATAAAGTTATTCCAATATGTTAAAATATTGAAGATTTCTTCAATCATCCTCGAAATATAACACATCAAAATTTTTAAGAATTTAAAAAAAGAATTGATTATGTCTGACCAAGCTCGACATTAGCTATACTGATAAAATTTTTAATCGAATCTTGATCGCATATTTATTATTTAATTTTCAAACAGCACTTATTTATTTTTTTCGATTATTTGATATAGTAATCTCCCGTATTTTACAACAATCATGCGTGCACATACGAAAGCCAAAATTAGTTTCGAGATCTTCTTAGTCCTAAAATCATAAAATATACATGAAACATACAAAAAAAAAGAAAATTTAAGACGGAAAAAAAAGAAAGAAAAAAAAAGCATCCAATAAAGAAGCCTCTTACATTACCACGTCGGTCTTTTAGCGCTGATCTATTTTTCTACTCGTTTGCTCGTATACATAGATTGCGCGCGCGCGTTGAGGAGTTTCAGTTGAACAAGTATAGGAGGCATATAGAAAGTGGAAAGAAGGGAGGTAGAGCAAGAGTAGAGTGAAAAAGGGGAAGGTGGACAGGCGCGAGAAGAGAGAGAGAGAAGGAGCACACCCTTCCATTCCCTTCCCAACAGTGCGTGTATAAGGACGGCCCGGCAGGGATTTATAGTCAAAGTCTGGCTGCAATCGTCGGCCCATATATCAAGTCTGCCCTGCTGCCATCCTGCTCACCCCCCTCATCCTCCTCACCTCACGAGTCAGGCGTGCTTCCACTATACTGCTTGCCGCGCCGGTAGAAGAAGAAGAAGAAGCTCACGAGTCGGCAAGTTCGCTTTCTCTTTCTCTCTCTTTTGGACAAGGATAAAGGACGTGCCGTCGCTCAAGCCAACTTCTTCCCTCTATACCTTTACCTCCTCAACCCCTCCTTCCTATAAAAAGCGCACGCGCTCGTTCTATCACTTTACCCTCGCACCCGCACCCGCACTCTCTCTCTCTCTCTCTCTCTTACTCTCTTACTCTCCCTGACACTTCTTCCTTTCATTCTCTTAATCTTCCTCTTGTTTGTCGTTGTTTATTTTCTCTCTGCTCTTTTGGACGTACTCGATCTCTTCTACCTATACTTTCTTTCCTTTTCTTTTTTTCTTACATGAAAAGTCGAACAGAAATCTTTTTTTTTGTGTCCTAGTCTGATTGAAAGATGATTTCTTGTTGAATAAACAATTTGTTTTTTTTTTGGTAATTGATTAAAAAGCAATTCAAAGAATTTTTATTTTCTAATGGTAGGCTTATTGAAAAAAATGATTATTTTTCAACAAAATACTGCTAATGGCCAATACAAAAATTATACAAACAACTCCATGTCTCATACCCATAAAATAGCATATAATACAAATAGAGTCTCAAAATCGATGTCGTAATGCAGATGTTAATTAAGCTCGCAAGACACACACTCAAAGACAATAAAACGCCCATGACAAATGTTTAAAGAGTTTAAAAGCCACACGCGCATATTCTCACATATAACTTGTCAACGTATACCTAACTATGTATATTTTCTAGACATATAGAATCATGCACTCATAATATGCTAATGTACATGTCGCCATACGTATATATGAAAGCTTATAACGGTAATTAAGCTTACAACGATTGATGTATCATTTACGTTTATAACGTTTTTATTCTACTCTAGGTATTTTATTAGTACGATAGAAAAGAGTCAGAGACAAGCCTATACTTACATACTATATACGTTACTTGTGCAATGTTAAAATATCGCATAATACTCGCAAGAGCGAATGAGCAAGCGAACGCAAGTGTTTATGAAGCTGTAAATTGCTATAAGCATCGCAATCAATTTCAATCGAATGCTTACTCTTTCTCTTTCTCTCTCTTGCAAGCTTATACAATAGTAGCTCCATCAATACTGCACACCTCCGCGCGTGAAAACATCACGGGGGTGTCTTATCTTGGATGAAACATCTCAGTGTAGATCTTGACTGTATAGACTCATATATACGTAAGATTAAGGAAGGTATCATCGTGGGCGAATATAACATTGAGTTATATGTATACAATCGGTATAGGGTACAAGAAGTATATACATATATAATCAGCAAGTTAGATG
This sequence comes from Leptomastidea abnormis, assembly GCA_030522805.1. Lineage (NCBI taxonomy): Eukaryota > Metazoa > Arthropoda > Insecta > Hymenoptera > Encyrtidae > Leptomastidea > Leptomastidea abnormis. The sequence continues at coordinate 22,208 of JAPYZE010004689.1, forward strand.
GCGAAACGATAATATATATATAAAAGCGAGAGTCGATGTCTTAAGGTACTATATATACGCAGGTGCGCTCTAAGCAATGATATTATAGAGCTTCCTAGCGTGGGCGAGCTTGTGCGTATGCATTTATTTTTAATAGTTAGTTGATAAACGTGGAGCTTTTGATTTAAAGGTGCTATACGCGAGGTATGCAATAATAGCCAGAAGTTATTGATTGCACAAATCAATGTGGTTTTATTAATATTAAATTAAAAGAAAAAATAATTATATGAGAAGGGAGGGTGAGTGTGTAAATAAAAAAAGTTGTGAGAATGATTTATGTTTAACTCTCGAGTTGTAATGGTACCAGATTCTTTGGATTCGACTATTTTTTTTTCTTCATGTCACCTCGGTAATTTTTCAATCGTAAAAAATATTGCGTAATCTAGTACTAGTAAAGCGATCGGTTAAAATATAGCGGATGCTAATGGAAAGTATATAGGAGAGGGTGATTTAAAAAAAAAAAATAATAAAAATTCCGACATTAGTTTATTACTCTTACAAGCGTTTTATTATTGATTTAACACGGCTGTCATAATATAAGTCTATGGTCTATATATCTATACGCTTCGACATGGAATTACAAATTAATAATTTACGGGTATGTGTGTGTGTGTGAGTGGAAGGATTGGGGAATACGTATTCATTTCTAGTTTCATATTCTCAACGGAAAGCATAAATGTGTTTATATAGCCAACAAAATTTACGAGCTAAGAATTGCAAAAGTGTTTTAACTATCACGTCTGTCGCATAGGTATATAGGGAGAATTTGCAGCTAATACTTGTTAATATCTATATATACTATGCGATTTTATTTTACGCGGTATATACGCTTTATTGTGTGAGCCTAACGCATATAAAACTTTTCAAAGCTCAGCATTGTAACAATATAGATCAACCGATCGAACAAAAACAATAAAAAAAAAGGAAAGAAAGAAAAAAAAAATAAGAGCAGTCTATAAACACGTCAGATTCGAGAAGGTCTCTCTTGCAAGCTTTGAAACATTAATTTACCTTCCCCGGAAGTGTGTAAGTCTTGTGAAGGCTGCGCCAAAAGCAGCTGTAGACCTCGACAACAAACCTGAGCGTAAAAGTATACTCGTATAACAACAGTGAGAGAGAAAGAGAGAAATATTCTCGATCATCCAGTACGACCTCGTGAATCAGCGGTCCTATCAAAGCCAGAGCACACGGCTGTACGTATACGCATACATCATCGGAGCCACACAAACTTCCATCTCTCTCTTGTATATATATAGTTATACGGGTTATATGCTTGCGACTGCTGCATCCTTTATGGCCCCACCATTAATGTCCGACGCAAAGCTTCGTGGACACGAGTGAGTACGGCCTTTGGGCAGAACCGACGTATATATCCGCAACGTTATATACCTTTCCTAGATTCAAAGGTTGGGGGTAACAACGTTAAGGACGAGGAGTTATGTTGCTGTAGTCGTGTCCTGGTACTTGCTTGCTTGCTTGCTGCGTAAGATACGGGACTTTTTATTTTTGTGTTGGAAGAGAAAATACGGTTGGGGTTATATGTTGTGGAGAGGAACTGGATAAGGTGTATATGGTGTACTCGATTTGGTGTTATATATACTTAGATATATATTTTTTTTTTATCTGTAAGGTTGGAGAAAGAAATACGAAGATAGGTATATTATGTATTACGATTGCGTTTGTGAGCTTATAAATAAGTGTCGTAATGTTGGAAAAGTAATTGGTTTTAGGATATAGAAATAGGGGGGGGGGGGGAGGGGGGATAATTAATTAGTGCAGTTGTGGATCGAGAAAAATTGCTCAATACGGCAATTCGGTGAAACACAAGTTATATTGCTACGAGTCTTGAGTCCAATTAGGCAATTAGAACAGTATAACAGCTATAGGTAAGTCTAATTAAGAAAATTTTCAGACTTTTATAAATGTTTGTTTTTTTTCTACCTTTACTTTTTGAATGTATTAATTTAAAGTGACTTATTTAATTTGAATGTATAGAATATCAAGTATATATAAATAACATTTTATATTTTATTGACATTCCTTCGTGTAATCAAAATTCTTTAACAAACTTTTATAAGTTTGTTTTAATTTAATGACAACTTCATGTAAATAAATAAAAATGTTTATTAGTTTATAGATTGTATGTATGAACCAATAGTTATGATGATAAAATATGTAATATTTCTTTCCTTGTGCTTAATCATCATGCTCATGCAAATCAAGCATTCAATGATTACTGAAAAGAAAAAGAAAATTTTTTTCTCTCTTCTTAACGACCATTTGAAATTTACACTAATTCAAGACTACAGTATATTATGAATTTCTAATGTATTGATGATTGTTTTGAAAACGATCTCATTGATTATTTGCGTGGGTTACAAGTGTAAGTGTAAGTTACTATATAAATGAAGTTGAATAACAATGTTCTCCAATGCTTACTTGATTAATGTGAGTCCCGCGTTCAAGTTGCTCAAGTGAGAAAGAGAGAAAAAAGAAAGAAAAAAAAACACGTAAAGGAAACGGATAATTGTGTAGGAAAAAATATTTGCAGGCAAGCCTAACATAGACTTGCCTATAGTTAAACTGGAACGAGAACACAGCAAGTTTCTCTATCTTTATCTTTTTCTCTTTCGCAGCTGATTTCAACATCGACAAGACAACAATCGATCGTTTAACAATCGTTGCTAATACCATTGTCAACATTATATTATATATATATATATATATATATATATATATATATATATATAGGCAA
>JAPYZE010004690.1:0-10468 GCA_030522805.1 Leptomastidea abnormis
TATAGGTGTACAATTTATGCGGATAGAAAGTTGATTGAGATGTTTATTGAAATATTTATATACTCGTGATGACAATCGTTTGTTATAAGTATATGTAATTAAATGAGACAATGACGTATTAGACTAATCATATGGTGAATATATAATTAGATGTTGTTGTTGTTATTATGGGTTGTATTTATGATTGATGTGTAGCAGTTTATTAAAATGATATTAGAAATGTGTTTTTAAAAGTTTTATACTGAGATTAGTCTTATTTTTTAATTTAATAACGATTTTAATTGAATCATAGCAATAAACTATACAATTCACTTAAAACTCAGTACTTCATAATAATTTATTGAAACTTAACACCACTAAAAAATAATCTTTATAACAACAACAAAAAATAGAAAAATAATAGAATCTAAATACACTTCAAAATTAATCTAGTCTATAACACAGTCTACTGCATCTCAGCAAAAAAAAAAAAACAAATCATTCCCAAACCAGCCTCTTAAAAAAAAAAAAACAAAAAAAAAAAAAAAAAAAAAAAAGAAAAGGATATAGGGGATTAGATTTTCAACGCGTTCGTTTCGCAAATATTTCCGGTATCTCTTTAATAAAGAAAGAAAAAGAAAAAGCAAAAAGTAAAAAAATATAGGGAAAGTTGAAAAAGGATGGTATAAAGCTTAGGTATAGAAAAGATATCGTAGTGTGAGAATTAAAAAAAAAAAAAATACAGAGAACCGGGCAGAGAGGCGCTAAGGGCCGCATTAATTAACGTCCAAAAGAGTGGAAGAGAGAGTCAGTCGCGTTTGCACAAGAGAGATAGATAGAGAGAATTGAAGCAAAGGGGGTAGATGAGGAGGGAGAGAAGGAAGGGGGAGAGTTAGAGAGATGGGTAGGTCGGGGAATAGCTTCGTGCAGCTCTCTCTCTCTCTCTCTCTCGGAACACGTCAAAGCCCGCGTGTCACCCGAACCCTGGGCTAGCTCGGATTGCGCTCCAGCCCCCGGAAAGCGCCCTGGGAACTTCTCTCTCTCTCTCTCTCTCTCTCTCTCTCTCTCTCTCTCTGATCCCTCTACTATATAGACCCTCTATCTCTTTCTCTCTCGTCCATCCTCTGCTCGATATTCGGTTCGATGGAGCTTTGGGGCGGCAGCAGCAACGCCGACGCTACCACCACCACCACCACCGCACCTCTCTTAATTATTACGCTCGCCCGCGTTTTATTTGCACCCGCACTTCTCCCTCTCTCTCTCTCTCTCTTTCTCTCATTTCTATCTCGCTTTTTCTCTTTTACTTCCTCTCTCTCTCTCTCTCTCTTTCTCTCTCGCATTCGCTATCTCTATCTCTTTCACTCTTTACCTCCCCCCCCCAAACCCCTTACCATCCCTCACGTTCATTTGCGTTAAATTACGCGGGGAAAAAGAGAGGCAGAGAGAGGGCAGGGGAAAGGGAATGTAGCCCCCAGAGCTCGAACCATGTTGCGGAATGACTGCTTTCCCCCTCTTGACCCCCTCCCCCCACCCTCTTTTTACTGGTACCACCCACCTTTTTCCCTCTTTACCTTTTTCTATCTCTCTCTCAGTCTGATGGTATATAGGTACTTGTACTGTTAATATATGACTAGGACACTGTAGGGTTCAAAGTCATGCCATGATGATATTTGTTATTTAAGCTTTGGTAAAAAAAAGATTTATGTTCAAGTTTTTGGATATGTATGTTATTAGTTAAAATTTTTATTTTCTATTGTAAACAAGTTTGATTTTATTAGTTATCTATGAATATGAATGTCATAAGAAATTTACGGTTATTTTAAGAGATTATCGTTTTGTGTTAAAATTTTAAATTTACAAATTTTATTTGGAATTAAATTTATTATTGAATCAATTTTATTATTATCTTTCATAAATTATAGGATTTGTTTAATATTGATTTTATTATAAATATAATTTTATATAGAGTAATATGAACAAATTTTAGACTAGAAAACGTAAGAATTGGTATAGCTTAATCGATATAGAGCGTTGGTTTCGGAATTCATAGGTTGTGAGTTCGACTCCAAGCAATAGTCGATTTTTCTTAAATTCTAATGTAAACTGAAATACATCTCATAAGAGTGTCAGAAAGGCTTTATGAAATATAAAAATATCCTCTATGTCTTGAGGTAGCTCTACTAATTGATGAAGATTTTTGTAAATTATTTAATTTATTTTTTTATTGCTGTTGATATTCATATCGTATATGATTAATTTTTTTATTATTTTTTAATTTACCAAGACTAGCAACATAAAGAATTTAAGTATTTTCGTTTTTTACTTTAAAAAGCTATTATATTATTACAATTTCTTAATTAAAAATAATTTATTTAATTACATTGTAAGAGTCTAATTTCTTGTTCCCATTATTTTATTTATGTTTATATATTATTATGCTGAATTTATATCCAACTGGTAATAAACAATAATGCCATATAATGTCAAAACTGTAATAATTTCAAAAATTTTAACTACATTAATATTCATTGCGTGGCCAATATTACACGATTGACACATATCAAACAATTGATCCATAAAAGCTGAAAATAAAAAAAAAGACAAAAGAGAAAAAAAAGACTTTCTCTCTCGAGACGCGAACGTTTACTCATTGTCAGTAGCAAAGAAAAAAAAATTGATAATGGTTGAATGAAGAGGACAAAGAAGCAACAGTTGCATCGTCATAGTCTTTGCTGCTACCAACGTCAAAGGGCTTGACGAGTACCTGTAATTGGTATGATGAAAAGTAGAGAGATCAAAGGCAAAAAAGAGAAAAAAAAGAATGAGAGAGACACTTGCCTTGTATGCAGTTATTAGACCGCGTTATAATGCATATATCGTGTGTATTATTACATGAAAACGTTAAGAAATTTTTTTTTTTTTTATTAGATTGACGGTCGATATGATATAGCGATGTCGTTAACCGAAGCTTTTATGATTATTTACTTTATGATAATATAATTATAAGCGTCTACCACTTTATTGATAGCTAATGTCTAGCTAATTGTGATGTGGAGAGAAAAAAAAAGTAGAGTGATACAATGTAATAAAAAATAATATGACAACAATTTTGTATTTTTTCAGTCGTTTAATAAATCTAAGTTTTTTTTATTTCTTTTACTTTTACTTATAAGGAAATAATTTTCAAACGAAAACGTGATACCGAGCAAGTCGTTAAAATATAAAAAAAAAAAAGAAAAACAAAAATAAAAAAAAAAAAGAGACCCAGATAAGCGAGAGAGAAGAGAAAAAGAAGAGAAAAAAAAAAAAAAAAAAAAAAAAAGAAAAACAAATATAAAAAAAAAAACGAGCCCCTGTTTTGCGCGAGATAAGTGAAAAAGAAGCGACAAAAAAAAATAAAAATAGAATAAGAATAAGAAGAAGGAAGAAAGCACAACAATCGCCAGGAAGATAAAAAAAAAAAAAAAAAGAATAAAAAAAAAAGTGAAAGCGCAAACTCGGTCGGTTGTTGGTAAAAAAAAAAAAGGGAGTTAGGCGTTGATTTGCTTGGCGCGCGCAATCTTGCTCAGAGCTTGTAAATGAAAAAAAAAAAAAAAAAAAAGAAAAATAGAGAGGGGGGAGGACATAAAGTGGCATAACAAAAGGTCGCGATCGTTAGTAATTCATTCGGGAAGCGAGTGAATAAGAGAGAGAGAGAGAAAAGGAGAGGGATATAACGTAAGTGGAAATGAAAATAGTATTCTGCTTACGTTTTCTCTTCTTTCCTTCTCTTTCGCTATAATATATAGAAGAGAGGCAGCAGCAAAAGCGAGTAAAAGCAGTCTCTTTCTCTTTCTCTTTCTCTCTCTTGGTATACCTGTTGCACATTCTCCGCATTCAGATGCATCGCTCATTTATTTTTTACTTTTCGGTTAAGGAGTTTATGCTCGAGCTAATTTGAATGTGCCGCGTGGCGTGATATAGCTTGAAAAATAGAGAAAGAATGAAAGTTTGCTCATCAGATAAATACTATCCTTGTTGTTGTTGTTCGATTTTTCTTTTTTTTTCTTTCTTTTTTTTTTTTTTAATGGGTGATTGTGCTTGTGCTCGTTGAATAATCGATGGTTATATGTGCTGTCTTTGGAATTATGGATCTTAATGGGTCTTTTAAATTTAATACTTTTATTCATGAGAATATGATGATGGGTGGAAAAGAAAAAAGCATTTGGTATTGCAGTTTATTTATGATCTATTAGTACACTTTTTTTTTTGTATTTTGATATTATATTTTTTATTATTAGCTGATTATCTGAAAATAAAAATAGAGCTAGAAATGAATATTTAAAAATATTATATTTGATTAAAAAAAAAAATCCACTACTAATTGTACATATTTAGTAAAAAAAAAAATTATAAGATGTGAATCGATGAAAAGTATTTATTAAATATAATTTACAAGCTCATTAATTTTTTATATCTGTAAGCGTGAGATAAAACAAAAATCATAAATAAAAAATATATCAATTACAACAGTAAATATTTATAATTAAAAAAAAAAGTTTTTATGGATTTTATTTTCTTGAGTAGTAATTATGTGTAAATAAACTAGTTAATTCAATTATGTTAAATAATAGACATAAAATAATAAGTTATCATTTAAAACACAAAAAAAAAGTCAAAATTTGAATAATATCAATTTAATAGCTGATTCATTTAACATCTCATACATATTATAATTATTTTTTATAGACATCAATATTAATTATATCCTCTTTTTTTCTGATGATTTTTCTTATACTGATTCTTATAAGAAAAAAAAAATTATTTTTTTTCTATAAAGTTCTCATCCGCATTAATACTATTTGACATAACAGTGTCGTTGTTACTTATTTTTCTTATACGAATACATAGAAATAATTTAGTTATAAGTAGACATAAGTAGATGTAAGTTGATGCAATTTGTTTATTGACTTGATTGAACGTTAATCATTCATCGTCAATCAAATCTACAATATTGATAAATCATTAAATTTATTAAATAAATAAATGTGCAATATAAAAAATAAGTTTGATTCTTGTAACTAATAAAATTTTCTTTTTGTTTCAGGTCATATCCTTCACCTTTATCAAATGGTGTTCCAAATGGTGCAACGATGAATTGTTCAGGTAATTATTATTTTTTTCAATAACTCAGATTATCATATTTACTTTATACAATTCAATAAATTCTACAATTTTAAATTAAAAAAAAAAAAATTAGTACTCACAAACACTACTACCATAACCAAGTACATATATCAATAACACAACCATATAAACACCAAATATATATATACACATATAATATATACCTTCCCCGTAATGTCTACCACAGGTGTGATGGTAAAGCAAGAGGCACGTGACGACGGATACGAGACGAGTCCTGATCTCGAGATGCGTAGCACTGGAGGCGACAGCAGTAGCCAACAGTACCACACACCTTTAACGCCTCACACACCACATACACCTCATACACCCCATACACCACTAACACCAATATCAGCGACGTCACATCAACCTCAGCAGCCTGGTTCTTCAGCTGCTACTCTTGGACAGGTAAGTCTTTTTTTTATGTTTATTTTTTTTTCCTTTATTTGAATTTTCCAACATTTTATTATATTCCTTGGTTTATTCGTGGATGTCAAATTGATATCTTACTTCTATATATTCTATTTCACACCTCCTACGATATATAGATGATATAAACTCGTTGAGCTTGCAAGTGTGTGTATATGCGTTTGGTGTATGTGAAACAAATGGATCGTTAATGGGAGTATATGCAAGGGATGATTGCTGCTGTTTGGAATTACGAAACTAATGGGTTGCCGATGTGATGTTGAAAATCGTTTGGGATGCTGTTTTGATGGGTTGGATAATTTTTTTTTAAAGTTTTGAGTTTTATTGTGAGTTTGAAAATTGAGTACAAATTGATGAAAAGTCTGTTAATTGTTGAGTAATTGAGTAAAAATTGGTGATACTGTTTATTTTTAATTGAGCGAGAAAATAATTTAGATTTAATATAATTGTTTTTTATTATTTACAACAAAGTATTAGTAATAGTAGTAATAGTAGCTTTTATAGTAATAAATTGGGTTCGTAAGACTATTTAAAATTTGTAGAAAATTAAATGTAGGAAAAAATATAGTTTTTTTAAAACTATTTAGATAACAAAAAAGCTTAGTTTAACAAACGTTAAATAAGCGGTTAAATTTTTAAAAATACTTATAAAGTTTTATTTTTTCAAAAACATGAAAATTAAGCTGTTTCAAAAAGAAGTACAAACATTAGTATATTCGTGTACAATTTTTTTTTTTAACAGACAATAAATATTTATTGTAATTGTCTATACATTTTTTTTTTTTTTTATAGTAAAATCAATATTTTCCTTAACTTTACTATCAAATAGATAAATAATGAAAATTGAAGAGACTTGAAATATTGTTCAGTTAGCAGATCGCTGGTTTCGGAATCTACATGTCGTGGGTTCGATTCTCGGTGTTAGTTGATTGAGACACTATACGAGTTTTAGTCAAAATATACTTATAAAGAGTATCAAAAAGGCTTTACAAAGACTTTATTAAAATTCTTTACGGCAAATATCCAGTCATTACTATTAATATTTTTTACACATAATATATTCCCACATCCTCTTGTTTTTCTTTTTATTCTTTCTCTTTCTCATAAAAAAAAAAACTTACATCAACACTTCAATACACACAAGAAAAAGTACAAATACGAACACTTTACGACATCGTGAAGAAAATTTATGATCACGCAAGGGAGGGAGATTGGTTCTCTTTATATTTACGAATATACAATCTAACCCCTCCCCCCTCTTTCCAATTTTACACCCTCTATCTCTATCCTATACCCCTATTTCCAGATTTTGAGGTAGCTTTATGTATATTTTAAAAGGTAAACCCTATATAAATCCTACTCTTTATTTTTTATTTTTTTTTTTGTTGAATATTTTATTGGGTTGTAATCGTTTGTTAAGTGGAGGGCGCGGCTGCGATTTATATGTATATATATATTTCTATATAAGCGGATTAGCTTTTAAATGCGAGGAAGCATCAGAGAGATAGAAAGAGAGTATAGTATAGTGGTGATGTAAAATAGGGGTAAAGAGAGAGGAAGGAGGGGGTGGACTAATAGACGCTCAAAGGTACCGCTTTTCAACCCTCTTAAGCTCTCTCTTTTTTTCTCTTTATCTCTCTCTCTTTTGCGCCCTTCTTATATTTTATGGTAGGTTAAGAAGAGAAGGAGGGGGGAGGGGTTAAAAGAGGATTTTTAAGCTTTTGCATAATGTGCATTTTTTTGATCCCTTTCCTTTCTATCTCTTTCTATCTTTCGTATTTTTGCTAAAAAACGATTATTATTGATGTAGGAGATTTTGGTCTTATTAAAATTTTTTTTCTCTCATTATAATACACGTGAAAATGCTAATTTTATAAAGATATTTTGAAGCACGTTTTTTGTATCCAAAAATTTTTCATGATAACAATGAATTAACGCTAGTAACAAAAATTAAGATTCGAAAACTATGATAACATCATTAAAATTTTATGGTCTATGGACAATATATAAATGATAACACTAATATCATAACTTATATAAACTTCAATAAATTTTCAATATTCAAAAAATTTTAGCATCACTACCAAATTTACACATTCTCTCTTACCTTCTTCATCCCTTAAAACTAACCAAAAAAAAAAGTAAGAAAAAAGAAGGCAATAACGCAGTCAAGCTCTATTCCAATGTTTCTCAAAGCACATACCTATACATACATATACCTTATACAGCTCTCTTTCCAATGTAACATGTCACACAAGGTCCCCCCCTGCGGGATAGTAGAAATTGCGCAACGTACTCGTATATATACATGTATATATGTATATACGTATAGCTAGAGAACATTTGCATGTCTCTCGTTCGCTTTTAACGAGCGTACAACGTGAAGAGGATGCTATAGATATATATACATACATACATAGATAACTATAGGTGAATGTATATACGAAAGAGACTATAGACTGTATATAGTATAGCCGTAGGATCCACTATACTACCTACTATTACTACAACTATTACATTTTCTAGGCATAAAATTCACGGCTTGGCAAACTGTTACCGCCCTTTTTAAAGAGTACTTTTCTACGTAGACTTTCTTTTTTTATTTATTTTTTTTTCTTACCTTCTTGTTTTTTTGGTCATCTTTTTTCTTTTTTCTTAGTTATATTTAGAAAATTTTGCGACGATAGATTACTGAAAAATTTTATTTTTTTTTGTCTTTTAACGATTTTAAAACACGAGATGTTTTATGCTGATAATATGTATGTATAAGTATACAACATAGTCGATATGAGTAATAACGGTATAGGTACACAACATATCATTCGTTACAATCTACAATATTTTCAAGGTACATACATACACATCATCATCATCGTTGTAACATACTTTTTTCTACCCTTCTCATTCTTCTTTTTTATTTTAGATTTTTCAAATTCATAATAAGGCCAATAGAAGTTAAAGCAAATGTCATCCAATTAATAAAGATTCACTTACAAGCACATTCGTGTAACAACCAAAAAATATAAAATTCATAACACCAAAACTAGAAATAGAGAAACAAGAAGTTAATTATTTATCATTTCGTCAGTATCATATATAATCACTTATTTACGACATCCCACGCAAACTAAATCTCTCTCTTTATCTCACTCTACAAACTGAAAATTTAATCGCAGCTTGAAAATTATACGTTCATAGAGCTACTTTTATCACTAAAACAGAGAAGTAGAGAATCATAACAATGACAGACAAAACTTTTGAAAAGAAGGAAAGGGGTATAGCTTTAACTCTCAATTTCTATACGCGATGGAAGTAAGCAAGTTCGCGAAAAGGAGGTGGGGGGTGGGGGGAGGGAGTTAGAGCTTTCGAGCTTGCGCAAGCTTGTCAACAGGTGTTCGGCGACACAACTTTTAATTAGATTAGAGGCCCAACCTCTCCCCTCTCTCTCTCTTATGTGTATACATATATATAAACAGACACAAAGCTATTCGGTGTTTGTGTATATATGAAAGAGTATAAGCTAGGAAGTATATAAAGGTCGATATTTAGCTAATAGACTCGATGTGACTGTCACGTCTTTTCAGACCTAGTGTATGTATGTATGTATGTATGTGTGTCTCATCGATGACGCTTACTACTCGGTTATTCTCTCTTTTTTTCTCTTGTGAATTTTTTTTTCTTTTTTTTTTTTTGTCTTTCTTGTTTGAGGCTTCTTTCTCTCTTTATCTTGCAAACACGTTATCGGTTTATCGGTCATTGCTTTCTCTTTTATACTTCTTTTTTTTCTTTCTTTCTTTTTGTTAGCTTCCTTCTCTGCTTGCACTTTTATAATTGCATTTATTGCCTGGCAAGGCTTTATTTTTTTTTGTATTGCTTTGACTTGACGATTATTGAGTTAACTATTGGAATTTAATTCTTTTTTTTTTTAAATTTGGGATGTTCTATCAAGCAAGTAATTTTGGCTTTATTATTAATTGCTTATATTTGGGAGTATTATATAGGTATATCTTATTTGTTTTCTGCTTAACTGCCTGTTTTAATTAATTGCCTAGACGATTCTTTATAATTATTAAACGCTGATTGTTTTTTTTTTTTTTCAAAGGAGGGAAAGCGAGAGATGTTAAATTCAAGTAGAAATTTGTTGAGTAATTTTTTATTTTTTTATTTTTTCACATATAGTTTCATTTGTGATGGCAGTATGAAAGTAATTAATTTTTAAATTAAATTGGAAGTTTTCGTATGTATATATATATACATATTCGTAATTTGCTGGTTCCTGAACAAATGTAAATTAACGAAAAATTACGGCTTCTCTTCGTACACACACACCGGAATATTAAACGAAATATTGTGTAATATTAGTTTTGTTTTATATATATGTTACTGTTTAATTAAATTTTTTATGATTAAATTAATAAAAGCAAATAGGTTAGAATGCAGAGAAAAAAAATTGTTTCATTTAAATTGCTTGATTATTTTGGCATTTTTTAATAAAATATATCATGTTTGATTAAACGTTATATAATTGATAGTTTTTTTTTTTTACAATCATATATTTGTTTTGATATGTTTTATAGATCAATTACAAATATTAAGACATGTAAAATTAAAATTGTATGGTCAATTAGTTATCGAGTTTTAAAATTCTAAACACTTTGATCATAAAATCATTTTTTTTAAAATTCTTAAACGTCTATCATTTTTTTCCAAATAAAAAACAAGTTTTGAAGAAAAAAAAAATTAAAATTTACATAAAAAATAAAAGAAACTAGACATTAATTACGCTTCAATTTTTCTTTATACATATTATTAACACATTAATGATTTTTTGAAAAAAATCGTTTATTGGCGTGATCAAGTGTCTAACCGATTAACTTTATGTTATATACTTGAT
>JAPYZE010004691.1:0-10242 GCA_030522805.1 Leptomastidea abnormis
TCTGTGTATCATAAATTATGATATAATTAATTATGAAATAAATTTTTCGGTATTTTTACCTTTCTGTAAATGGAAATTTCGGTAAAAATGACCCCACCCATAAAGAGCAGCACGATACAAACACATTATACATACGCGTATACGTGTATATTGTGCTTGGCCAAGCGCGTTTTAAGAGAAGAGGGATACAGCTAAGGGACTCGCGGCATGTCTTTTATGCATTTCTGTTCAGAGATCCGTTATGCTGCATGTGCATGTATGTATATATATATATATACGTGGGGCAATTTATAGTTAATTAGCGAGAGGATGAGAGAACGGCGATGGTGGTGTATAGCGGGATATATATATGTGTATTCGAAAGAGAGGGAAAGAACGCGACGATATTGACGATTTTCTATAGTGGCGTTAATTAATGTGGATTAAGTGTGTGTGTATGCGTTTGTTTAAGTGTATGTACTTGGAAATGTAGTTGAAGGCAAATTGTAATGTTCTAATGCTTTATAGGGATAGTTGTAAGTGAGAGTAAGATAAATATAGTGATTTAGTAATTAAATGGACGTTTGATTATAATATCGTATAATCATGTAAACTGTTATCAAACTGCTTTAAACTTTTTTAAAAGAAAATTTAAATTAAAATGTAAAAGGTAAAACTTATTTTCATTCTAATTGTATAAATTATGATGGTAAGACCTTATGACCGATTTTAAATTAATTAACTAAGGATTACATCTTATCAAAATTATTTGGATCAATGTTAAAATAATTTGAACAATATTTTATAAGTTAAATAATATTTTATTGATTTCACAATAAATAAAATTATACAATTATTAATATTTTTACAATTTGCATGACATCGGATTTTTTTGCAATTAACATTTTAGGACCAGGATCGTATAGTTTAAATGATTTTGCTTTTTCTGAAGTTGATATTCAAATTTATCATAATATATAGAATACATAAATATAACTGATATTAATCCGATGTGAAATAATTTTTGCTAACTGAAAACGAAATTAAATTGAACAGCAGCGGGAAAGTTTTTATAAACCATTTTGTAAAACTTGATGTAAAACTTCATCACTCGAAAAATTAATTACAGGTTCCAGAATCATTTTATTATACAACTAGAAATTAAAAGAAATCAGAAAACTTATTTAAAATAAATAAATAATTTTTTTGTAGAAAACTTACAATTAATTTAATCTTGTTATTTTTTACAATTCAATTCTTTTTTTATAAAAGTTAATTTTCTTCATAATAACTGTCAAGATTATCGTAAGCAAGAAAGTACATTAAAATATATCTAAAGTAACAATTGTTACATTAGATATACTTTAATGTACTTTATTGGTGACAATAGTCCTGATAGTTATTATGAAGAAAAAATCTAATATCTTACAAAATAATTATTAGTCTCAAATGTGACTCCAATACTATAGTTACTTCAAAATATTTTCTATAATAACTAAATCAGTTACAAGCAAGTAAAATGTATTTAAACATTATTTGTCCATGCTTTTAAATATATTTTAGATGTATTTTAACAACTTATTTTATTACTTATTATACACGAAACTCGTTAAAATTAATATACAAATTAATATGTATACAGTCATTTCATATTTTAAAAAGCCTTGAATATATAGGTTACGATAATATTATCAAAAAAATGAAAAATAAAAATTAAAAATTATATATTTGTCAGTAAAAGAAAAAAAATACATTGAACAGGTAGAACTACTCAGACTAGAGTTACGACATATTCTACGTTGAAATGTCTCACTCCAACGCTTGCCAAAAATTACTCCTGCCTAACACACAGTAATTATTCAGTTGCACTTTCGGCATCAACATTATTCAAAAGTTTATTAAGTGTAATCATATCATCGATCTCTAGATATTCTATAATTTTATACACAACCAAACTCGTCAAGCAATTATTAAATACAATGTCCAAATTAGCTTCCGCACATTGAAAAGCTTTTATCTCTATATCCGTAACTGGTATCCATTCACAAATATATTTCTTGGTAAGCATATCACGGTATTCATTAAAATTATGATTGTATATTAAACATTCTTCTCCTTTCCCAGATCTTGAGACTGTCGCGAGGCAATCACGTCTTTTTGCGCGTAAAAAATTAAAGTAAGTCATATTGCCAAACAGAGGACTGGTCTTCATCTCTTGAATTTCTTTAGAACAAGTTTCAATATACATTTTGATGGCAATTGATTCTTTTAAAATCTCCTCCTGTCCGTCCAAAACAGCTTTTATATTTAAATCTTCATTCAAGCCAGCTGCCATTCTTTTGATTGTTTGACGCATCAAGATTTCCATAACAGCATTATTTTTCCTCAAATTCTCTATAAAATTGAGCAATACATTGGTGTTTGCTCCAAGATCTAGATACAAAGCTAAATTCGAGAAATTTCTTGTCATTATAATATATTCCAAGGGCGTTTTGCCTGTTGAATCCCGTGCATTGATGTTCACTTCAGGCCGTAACAACACCTCCCGAACATCAGGATACACGCGTTTTAAAGACACTAGATGCAGGACAGTTAATCCTTGGTAATCAGGTTGAACAAGATCGATATTTTTTTGTTGAAGGAGAAATCTGACGTTTCTATAGTCAATGACTTCATTGACGAGCGCCGTAATTAATGGTGTACGACTCAGTTCGTCGCGGGCATTAATCTCGGCTCCACGCTCCAGCAGCAGCTTGATCATTTCTACTTGGTCATATATTGCGACTGCTAAATGCAATGGGGTACGCTGGAACATATCACGTGAATTCACGTCAAGACCTAAATCGAGAAGAAGACGAATCCACTCGGTCTCCAGCCTATTTGATATGGCTAAGTGTAAAAGGCTCCGACCCTCGTTATCCTTGTGATTAAGATTTGCGCCCCGGGCACTTAAAAGTTGAAGTGTATCTGTGTCTCCTATGTTAACGGCGTAAAACGCACCTGTACGACCTTTCGAGTCCACAGAGTCAATTGGCACACCTTGGTCTAAAAGATAAGAAACTATTTCGTCCGAGCCTGAGTCACAGGCCGTTAACAACATCTTTTTACTCCACTCATTGTCACCCACTTCTTGGCCAGTACACTCCAAGAGCAATTGAAAAATCTGAAAAATAACGTTCAATTTACTAAAATAATCAGACTTATAATAAAAATTTAATTTAAAAGATTCAGCTTGATTTTTTGTGAATTAAAAATATATCTTAGTCTAAGAAAAGTTAAGTTTGAATGTTAAAGTATAACCTCACAAGGAGACTATCAGTTATTCGGGTGATGGATTTTGATGAAATTTGGTATACTGGGTCCTTTTGCCATAATATGAAAGAATCCCAAATCCTAAGGTCTAACGATTACTTGTTTTTGAAATATCTCTCATCAAAGTTTCAGAATTTAGCATTGCTTTGTATATCTATATATTTGACTATGTGTGAAGAATTGATCGAAACCAACAAATATAAGAGGATGCTATAAAGTATAGTTTTTCATTGCTAATATGTATCTCAGCAAATAAAATTTATCAAATTGTTCTTAATACTTTGATTTGTATGCCTTTAATAAGTAAATTTTAAAAAATTTGAAGAACAGAAAAATATCAAATTGTTTCTTTCTAAATGACAATTTTTGTCAATGAAATATAATAAATTTCGATATGTCTAGTACACGTTATAAGATAAAAACGTGCCAAAATTAATCTGTTGCGTTAATAAAGAAAAAAATGAATACTCACAGAAAAGTCTTGGAGTCGTACGACGTTATACCAACAGTTGTAGGTGCTGATGCTTGGAATTCCACGCTGACCGTCGCGATCGAGAGCAGATTCAGGATTACAACCCTTGTCGATAAGCATTTTGATTATATCGTGATTGTCACTTCGTATAGCCCGACCAAGTGTACTTTCGAGCCAGGTGGGCATGGGACGCTTGTAATCCGGTATCGCGCCGTGGTCCAGCAACAGCTTGGTAGCTTCAGCGTTACCGAGATCTACAGCTAAATCCAAAGCTGATATTTTCATCAAACTCTCGTTTTTTATTCCGTTGATTGTAGCCATGTTTAGTAGCGTTTTTAATAACTCCAAATCGCCCTTCTTTATAGCTTTGTAGACTGGATCGTTTACCGAGAATGGGTTTAAATTATCGCTTGTTTGGTTAACACAAGAAGTCTTTGAAATAAAAATTATTTTCTATTAATATTTTGTAAATTTACAATATATAAAATTTTAAATTTAGATTATTTTTTACTACAAACAATTGAGTTAAATTAAATAAATCGAAGTTAATCATTGTAATTTTGATATGAAATTAAATTGAGAAAATAATGTATTCTTACCATATTCATTGCAGTTGATTTAAATAGATGCTTTACTCAAATTATAAAGTTTTAAAACAAATTTATTCACTTTTAATTTAGAAAATTAAACTTTTTTTTAAATTATCATGGTGGGAATAATTAAGATGATATCTTGGCTCTATGCTATATCAGAACAGTATGATTATATCTTAGCTTTAGTCTATATTAGAACTTAGAAGTGGAATACTGAAACACGCTCCCTGACTGTAAAGACCTTTTGACGCTTTTTTTTGAGACGCTCATTCTGTTTCCTTTATTAACGGGATGGAATACACCGACAACCTACATTACCGACATTGGCGTATTTATTAATTTTTTTTATAAAAACAACGTAAAATTTAGCAAAATCCAAGATTATATGCACTTCCTTAGAACATTATCTATCATATAAAAAATTTTCAAGTCTTAAAAATGTTTGCACCCTAAAAAATTCTTGCTCCGAAGTGAAAAAAACACTGGTGCAAACAATTTTATGACTTGAAAATTTTTTATATGATAGATAATGTTCTAAGGAAGTGCATATAATCTTGGATTTTGCTAAATTTTACATTGTTTTTATTAAAAAAATATTTTTTATGTGATTATGCCGGTAAGTAGGGTTACCGACTTACCCATCCCCTTAATCCTTTCCTATAAATCAGTTGTTATTGGTTTTTGATTAGAGATTCGTTTCATTGCAATAATTAAATTGAATTTAAAACTTATTTTTTTTAAACTACTTACAAATAGTTAATTTATATTTTCAAATTTTAATTTTTGAGATTTTATTTGCAAGTATTAGTGTATACATGTTAATTTGTAAACAATTAAGTCCTTGACAGAAAAGTCAATATAAATAATGTAGCTTTTAATACTTTTTGATGTATTTTGCTTTACTACGTTGTGATCAAATAGTATATTGTGTACCAAGGGATAGTAGTAGACTACTATTCCCAAAAATGAAGTTACAAATCCTAATGGCCTGTTGTTATTAATATATCGTCGCCTTCGAGCAACAAGGTGCCAATTCAGAACCCACGGCAAGAAAGTGCCTATTCAGATTTCGCAGCAAGAACGTGCCTGTTCAGATTTTAGCTTTTTTACCCCTATTTTAAGTCATAATAAAATTGTTTGTGTAATAATAATAAACAAATTTTTTATACGTAAATCATCAGCTGAATCTCCTCTTTCTTTACCAGAAAAAATTATATCTGTAGGAATAAAAATAATCCAGATATTCCACTCCAAAAAGGAGTAAAAAAGCTAAAATCTGAATAGGCACGTTCTTGCCGCAGAATCTGAAAAGGCACTTTCTTGCCTCGTATTTTGAAAAGGCACTTTCTTGCCGTGGGCTCTGAAATGGCACCTTGTTGCCCGAAGGCGACGAATTATATTGCAATTTATATTTTGACTTTTTAAAAAAAAAATATTTTAATAAAAATATTTACAATTAATTAGCGAATTCAAAAGTTAATGTTACCGCATACAATTATTAAACTTTAAAGAAGCTACCAGTAGTTCTTTTGTTATATGTTTATTTTAAATTAATCTAATAAATAGTATTCATATAGTGGGTAAAATAACATTCAAAAGGTTTTAAGTATAAAAAGTAATGAGCCAGATTTATCATCAGTTTATTGATAATATAATTAGTTGGATTTTAACAAATCTTATCATTTCCTAAATATAAAAAGAGATGAGCTAGATCTTGTCCTCACTTTATTTGTGATGTGATTGGTCGACGTTTGACCAATCAGTAAGGTTAGATGCTCAACAGGCGGGAAAATTTAAATTTAGATTGTTATATTACAAAAAAGTAAGAATGCACGCAGCGCGCTGTGTAAGATGTAGTAAGATTAAAATTACAATCAGAAATACACTGTAAAACAATTGATAATTTTGGATTCAGTATTAATAATATACTAAAAATCTTTTCATTTTACATTTCAGCGTCACAGACATTAACGTCAGAAAAAATTCTATCAAGTGTAATTTTATCTTCGATATCTAAATATTTCTTAATCTTATGAACAACCAAAGTCGGCAGATGGTAACTAAAGAAAAAATCGAGATTATTTTCCACATTTTTTAAAGCTTCTTTCTCAGATTTTGTATAAGGTCTCAAGCCACAAATATATTTGTAAGCAAGCATATTTTTGTATTCCTCAAAGTTATGCTCGTATTTCAAAAATAAATTTCGCATTTGGGGCTTTGAGGCAACCAAGACACAATTATGTCTTTTTGCGTGTAAAAAATCATAATAAGTTAAGCTGCCTAATAGAGGAGTCAATTTCATCGTTTCAATTTCTTTAGATAAATTTTCGACGTAAAATTTGGCCATTGATGGATGTAAGACCTCCTGTCCATTTAGTACAGCTTCTATGTTCAAATCTTCGTCAAAGCCGGCTATTTTTCTCTTTAGTCTTTGAAATGCCAACACTCTAATGCCAAAGCTGCACTCCCGTAGTTTTTCTTGAGATTTAAGCTGCATCTTAGTGTCCGCTTCGAAATCAAAAAACATGCTCAAACAATAAATGTGATCAGCTGATATGAGACAATCTAGAGGCGTTCTGCCATGCGTATCTCGGGCGTTGATGTCCACCTCGGGCCGAAGCAGCAGCTGATCATAAAATAAGCAGTTATATTTTAGGCACTCCATATGCAGTACCGTTAATCCTTTTTTATCCGGCTGAACGAGATCTATATTCTTTTGTCGAAGTAATAGATTGAAGATTTTTCCGTCAGTCAAATTTTTAGCGAGTGCCGACATTAATGGTGTACGGCCCAATTTATCGCGGGCGTTGAGCTCAGCTCCACGTTCCAGCAACAGCTCGACTATCTTCACATTAGATCTCATAACTGCGCAATGCAATGGTGTACGCTGGTTATGGTCGCGTGAATTAACGTCGAAACCAATATCGAGCAGTATCCGAATAAACTCGGTGTCCATACATGCTAACAGGGCCACATGTAGGAGGCTCTGACCTTCCTTGTCAATGTGCCAATGATTAGCGCCACGGGCGAGTAGAAGTTGAGTGGTTGCCGCATGTAGGGATTTAACAGCGTGGAATACAGCAGTCATACCTTCTGAATCTACAGAGTCAATTGGCACACCCTGGTCTAGAAGATAAGAAACTATTTCGTCCGAGCCTGAGCTGCAGGCCTCCAACAATAATTTTTGACTCCACTCGTTGTCACACACTTTTTGGCCCGTACACTCCAAGAGGAACTGGAAAGTCTGCAAAACAAGTTTATTAGAATTATTAGATCATAGGAGTACAACAATTTTTGTTTAACAAGGTTCTAAAAAATTTATGCTTTCTTTTTGCTAATTGTAGAAAAAATTTTCAAGAGTCTGTCGTAGCTGTTTATGTATTTTTGTCTATTATCCGCTTAACTTAAGTACGATAACCTAACCTATAAAAAATACATTTTTTGTGTTTAATCAAATTTTTGCGATTGATTTTTAAAAATAAGAGTTGAGCATAATTTTTCATAAAATTCCAAAAAGTCCTCAAAGTTTTAGCCAACATGGTTTATTTGTTTGAGTATTAAAAATTATAATTTTAAAAGAAGATTTAAAAGAATCAAAATTTATGTAATTGATGAGTAAAATTATTGATTAAGAAATATATTATTTTGAATTTACTTAAAAGAGTTACACGACACAAAAATTAATGTTATTTTTGTGTAACTGCAATTTAAAGAAAACTTATTTGAATAAAAAGTCAAATTATTTATAAAAACATAGTTAAAATTATTTTTTTTTATAAAGTTTGTAATTTTTTCAGCTGTTTTTTTAAGATTTTAATTTTTTTCTCGTAGTAAATTTTAATTTTTTTGGTTGTGCAATTTTTTGCTCGTTTTTAACAAACAAGTTTTGAAGTTGTCAGAAAAAAATTAAAAAGTAAAAATATACACTTGTCTATTCATCTTTACAATTTTTTTTAGCAACATTCAATAGACCTCACTTCTAGTACGTAATACCGCCAAAGTATATTAAGTGAGAGTTAAATAATTAAATTCAATTAAAACAGAAGAATTGATACTTACAGACAAGTTACACAGCTTGACGATCTTAGACCAGCATTTACAGCAAGATTTTTGAAATTTACAAATGATAGCAGATTCAGGGTCAGTACCTCTATTGATTAATATTTTAATTACTTCAAGATTTCCACTGCAAATAGCCCGACCGATTGTGCTTTTGAATCTTCTGAATATCGAAGTATGGTCATGAATATAGTCCGGCACTGCTTCATGGTCCAACAGCAGTTTTGTTGCGGTAGAGTCACCGTTTTCGACAGCTAAATCCAAAGCTGATATATTTTTCTCGTTTTGTCTACTATTCACCTCAAAGAAGTCAGATGTGCTCAATAATGTTTCCAATAATATGTAATTACGTTTCTCCACAGCTTTGTAAATTTTTACCGAATTTGGACTTGAGTAATTGCTTGTCTGAATTCCATAAGAAATAAAAAATGAAATTTGTTGTAAAAAAGGGTATTTTCTTAAGGGCATGCCTCAGACCTAACCTAAAACTGTAGTCAATACCCAATTTTCTTATTTTGCAGTATTCGTCGTTAATTGACATATTTGGTAAAATATTGGAGTTTTTCGACAATTCTAAGGTAATTAAAATTGTCGGTAAACTCTAACATTTTAAAAAATATATCAATTAACGACGAATACTGCAGAATACGAGGTAGGTCTCTATGTCGGTATGATGCATGCCCTTAAGGTTTATTTATGATCTTAAAAATAATTTTTTTTTTCGTAAACAGTCAATTTGAATAAATTAAGTTAAATAAAACTATGTAAGTAGTTTAAATTTTTTTCAAAAAAAGTAGGTACTTACCATCATGTTTGTTACAGTAAAAAAACTACCCTCCTTTAATTTTATTGCGTCATAAAATTATAATTGTTGATTTTAATACAATTTTATTCACAACAATATCAAGTAAACAAAACAACTTTATATTTAAACTTTTCAAGATGAATAATAATAATAATAATAATTTCTTCTCAACCTTACACTACGTTTAGATTTAAAACTGATCTGTAGAGAGACGCTACTTGAACTTTACTTCTAGACGCTTTTTTTGTAGGAACGCTTCTTCTCTCTACCGTATTTAAGGGTTACACGTATTTAAAATTTGAAAAAAAATCAAATGTTTTTTCTCGTTTTAAATACTCTTTATATATTTAAGAATAATATTTTAATAGTTTTAAAAAGTTATTTAATGTAAAAAAACAGTTCAGCACTTATTATGTTAACGCTTAAAGGTGATTCTGTAATTGCTGTCTGCAATGAAAAAGAGAGAGAGAGAGAAAAGAGAGAGAAAGAGAGAGTAAGAGAGATAGTATAAATTAGTGATTCTCCATTTCTCTCAAAAAGTAATGCTGATGGTTGCTATACTTTTCAACCTATTAAATTCGAAATAATATCTCGAGCATAAGATATACTTTTTATGCAAAGTTGTATAGGGGAGAGGGGGGCGAGTTGGCCGGTGGGGCGAGTTGGCCAAACGCTTATAACTTTATACTAATAGGTCTCACACAGCGCGCTGCGCGCGCTCTTACTTTTATGTAACATAACAATCTAAATTTGAACTTTCCCGCATATTGAACATCTAACCTTACTGATTGGTCAAACGTCGACCAATCACATCACGAATAAACAGGCTACTCATCTCTTTTTATATTAAGGAAACGACCAATCGCAATCGGACCAAGGCTATTTGATGTATACTAGAGTTGCGCATTTTTGGCTATTGGTTTCAATTGGGGATATGACCATTGACGTCACGACCCATATCTATAGCATACATTGAAGGAAAAATAACATAGGCCTTATGGAGAAAAGGCAGTTTTGAATTT
>JAPYZE010004692.1:0-10242 GCA_030522805.1 Leptomastidea abnormis
TACACGAAAAATTGGAAACACGAAAAAAATTTTTCAAAAAAATAATTTTTTCTGACTTCTTACATCATAAAAAACATTTTTAACACGATTTATAAAAAATTTTTTTTGTCCTGATTACATAGCTTCCTCTTCGAGGAAGCAAAATCAATTTTCAGCATGTTAAAATCGCAAAAAATCATTTTCCCGAAAACTAAAAGTGTAAAAAAACAATTGTAGATTGCTAAAAAATTTGTTTTAATATTTTTTTCCGAATTCCTTTTTAAAAAACGAATCGAATTCACTTTGTCTGGTCAAAATCGAAAGAAAGGAAAAACTTTTGTCACATTAAAAAAAAAACGGATACGTACATCCATACATGAAAAAGTGGTTACACGAAAATTTTATTTTGAAAAATAATATATTTCTACTTCTTACATCATAAAAAACATTTTCAACACACTTTATAAAAAAAATTTTTTAGCACGATCACAAGGCTTCCTTTTTGAGGAATCAAAAAAGAAAAATAAAAACGAAAAAAGAAAAATTAATTTTTGGTTTTTATTAAATATGAAGAGAAAAAAAAAGAAAAATTATCTTTATAAAATTAAAATAAATTTAATAACATGAAATTTAATGCGTAATCAAAATAATTTAACCTTAGAATTTTACATTTTATTTTAAATTAACGAACGTCCGACGCAGTTAAACGGAATATTGCAAATAACAATGGCACAATTCGTCACTATATGCGCACACCAAGGTTTACTTGGACACACACGCACTAGGACGCTATCGCAGCGTCCACCTAAGTCGTCTCTGGGAACACGAGGGCTCCCTACTCACTACACTACTTTGCGAAAAATGACCAGGCCTGTTTTTCCTCGCCACACACTACACTCACACACCCGCGTTCTACCGTAGAGCCTTATTTTGCAACGGTATAAATGACCGTCGCAAGAATATTTAGTTTAAAGTCATGATTTATACAGAAACGATCGGCTCTCAAAGTCGTTTTCATATCCGGTCATTCCTATGATAGAAACGACCGGCTCTAGGAATCGTTTTTGTGCCTGGTCGTTCCTATAAAAGAAGAGTTGTCGATTGTAGCGCTATAGGAAGTTATTGACTTATGATAATAGTAGAGTACTTTACCAAGTATAGATGGCGCTCGTCATGACAATAGTATTAACGCGTTGAATAGAGTAGGAATCACGTGATGTGAGTGAAAAGTTGTGTTGGATTACTATTGGTCGATTTCAAGCGGTAGTCGGTTAGACCGCGCGTTCGAGAACTTTCTTATATGTTTCAGGTGGTGAGTGGAGCAGATAAATAAAACGGCGGCTTGAGCGACCGAGGTTAGCAGCTTACGAGAACGATGTGGTCTGGCATTCGTTCCGATTCTGGGTTTGGATTCGGAGTGGTGATTCGAAGTAGAGGATTCTCGTACGGAGTCTTTGGCAGAACAGGATGGTCTGCTGGAGTACGAGTCTTGGTGTAAATCTTGGTTTTGAGCAGTCCAAGGGTGTTTGTGTGAGGGACTGTCCAGTGAAGCAGTAAGGTATTGTATAAGCCTAAACTAGTATTCGATCAACTTCAATTATTTGAATAGTAATTTTAATAAGTAGTCATTGGTATGATGTTCATTTGATTATTCGAGACAAAAGAGTCGCGTGCAAACGCTTGATTCTCAGAACAATATTTCGAGACATAAATTGTTAAAGAGTATTTGAGATTAAGTACTCAGTCGAGACAAGTAGAGATGAGCCGATGTATATATTTATTTATTGTTGAATATATTTTTATTGTTATTCAATTGATTTATTATTATTTAAAGAATAACGGGTTATTCCTGCATGTTTTTATTTGATTGTGTTGTCTTAAAATTTGTATTGTCGACTGGAGCTGAGAAGACGTCATCGTTAAGTTGTTGTTAATTTTAATTTCCAACAACAACAAAGAATCTACGAGAGTAAGTAACCGAGTTGTAACGTAAAGGATAAAGTAAGATATTTGAGTTAATGGTTGATAAAGTAGCTTAGTATTATATTATTAATTGTGGTGAAAAGACCACATCACAACTTACGCGGTTGGGGCTTATCAGGTTAATCCGGATGAGAAGCTGGACTGTCACCTGTACTGCTCCGTGGAACGACGACGAGGCCACCGTTGATGGCTTGGCGGTGGAGATCTGTATGCTGTTCCTAACTTCTCGTCGTCCTGGGCGTCTCGGTGCTACACGCCCACCAGCAGCTTCCTCGACTCCGGAGCTTTCTAGACTTCTTCTCTTCTCCTTCTTTCTCCCTCTCACTCTCTCTTTCGACTTTTGTTTGTTGCACGCGCCCTTATTGCAACATCCACCGTGAGTGAAATCCAGTGGATGCTTGCACTGCCCTTTATTCTGTGGAGGTCTTTTTCCATCGAGCGGCAACATAACCTCTACGAGCCACGCGTGCTGAATCTCCCTAGCGTCAGTCTCTAGGGTCATCACATGTCAGAAACCTGTCACAGCGTCAACTTCAGTCAACTTCCTCGTCCACCTTGTGTCAGAGCGACTTGGCTACACATCTGCGCCTGCGCCCTGACCGGCCTGTGTGTCTACACTTTACAGTATGGTTGCGGAGTAAATTGCTATTTGAGTGGGGACCTACATTACCTGCGCTATCTATGACTTTTTTTTTTGTCGGGATACAACTGTAGTAGCTTTGGCATCGTTTTCTGTGCGTGTGCAGCGTTCTCAACTAGGCGGCCATTTCAATACACCACAGAGCACAATTTTACTGCAAAATACCTGCATCAAATTTTGATTATACTTTCCCTAATTATGTACCTTGCCTCTGGCATGGCTTAATTATGCGTAACACTAGCTGCTCTATTTGTAGATCAACTTATCGGAACAAGCAGATCCCGAGACCCACTGTGCTCTGTAGAAAGTGTAATAAGGTCTATCACGTTGCATGCCTGCCGCACCTATCTGACTCAGCGCTAAAATCTTACGTCTGTTGCTCAGCATTACGACCTTCTTCTACAACTTCTTCAGAATCTAGAAGTAGCATATTCGCTACTGCATCCGCCTCTCATACCGGATCTCCTCTTCATACAGCAGAGACATTGATTTCATCCGCAGTCACCCCTGATACTGCAAATCCTAAGACGAAAAGAGTTCTCTCACCTCAGGAAGACCAGCAGCAAGATACGCAGGACGATGTGACGGACACGCGGCCCCGCACAAGACTTCCATATACCAAGTAGGCGCCAGGAGACGCAAGCCATACGCGAACGAAAAGAGGAAGAGAAAGAGTTGAGAGAGACGGAAGACAACGCTAGCACGAGACACCAGCGCCAGCAAGAGGAGGCGAGAGAGTCACTCTCTACCTGCTCGCCGCACGCGACGGTCGAAAAAGGCAGAAGAGAAGAAAAGGTAAAGTGGAGCAGGAGACCGCCGCATGGCTGAGGCAAGGAAGCCAAGCCTTAAAACTTCTCGTGGGTAAGACTGCGGCTCGAGGAGTCGAAGTGTCATCAGCCAGCACGTAAGTCGGACGTCCTACTCAATCTCTCCCTCTCACATCGAACGACACCGACTACCTACCTTGTAAGTACGAGATAAGCAATGTGACCATAGCGTGGCACTATTACTAGACGCGAAGATAATGTCAAGCGCAGGCGTCCCAGACGTAATTATTATAACACGATTTCCCATTTTATGTGTTCTGAATAAATAACAAATAATCTTAGAAATTGTGAGTTTATTTATTTCATTGCATGCTAACCCGGGATCCCCGCTACAACGACAAAAGAGCTCGGACAGGCAGCAGCTCTCCGTCTTGTCCTGTCACACCCACGCTTTCTTTCAGCGACACCGCCTCAGATCTCTCTGAGTGTGTACCTACTCTTCAAGCCAATATGGGCAGCGATAAAACGAACTGCAATGACTTTAACTCTTTCCTTGCTACGTATAATCAAGACCTCGGTCGTGTTAAATACTATTGCTGAAACTGTCAATTCGATCAACACGACCCTATCAAACATCAATATCCAGCTTAATGCTCATACCAGTCACCTCGAGCAGATTGACTTACGCTGTGATAAGGCAGAGGATCGTCTATCCTCACTAGAATCCTACATGCAGCTTCGTCTTCAAGACGAAGGTGAACTGAGGATTTGCGGTATCAATAACCAAGTCACCTTACCTCATAAGGAGATCTACACAGCTGTCTTCACTGCCTTGGGAAACCCTTCGTTTTGTAACGCTGTCTCAAGCACGCGCAGTGGGACCTTATCCTTACCGCCTTCAAACCAGTAATCAGGCCGACTCTCAGTCTTCTCATTCTTCTCAGCCATCTCAACGTTCTTCTTACAGCATTACAGTCAAGTTCCTCACGCCAGAAATTCGCAATGACGTGCTCAAGTTCGCATTCAAACTGCAAGGAAAAACAAGCAGCTTGATCTTTAATGCTGGTGGAAACAGCGTAATTTATCTGCAGGCAATATGGCCCAAGCCAGTCCATATTCTTCTCACCAAGGCCGAAAACGCCTCTCGTTCCCTAAATTACGCCAGGCCCAAGGTTGACAAGTACAGGGTCTTTGTGCGCGAGACCGCGGACAAAAACACGCGACTTATTGAAGTTACATCTGAGCACATGCTATGAACTTTACAGCCACGAGTCAGGACAGACTGATGTGTTCAAGCAAGCTTTACCAAGGGATCAGGGTGCTGCGAGGCTAGCCTACCGGCACACTACGATGATAATCTTTTCTCAATTTGTGTTCAATAACATCTGATCTTAGATTCACTGTAAAATTTACTTTACTTTTTCTTCAATTCAAATACAATTTTATTTGCGCACTTAATGCTTAACAAATTAACGTAAAATGCTTTCTTTTGATACTCACTTTTGATATTTGTAAACCTTATATTATGCAATATTGTATTATGTTATAACTTTCAATTGTACTACTTTGTAACACTTACGGCCTAATGGGGTCCTACGCCTTGGCCTGAATTAATGAATCAATCAATCTCTCTCTATCTGATTGCTACTGCTACTGCAATTCTCTCGCGTGCTTGTCGGCTGCTGCTCTATACTGCAGCTAATACATACGGTCTGTAACTATATGCTGCGTGGCTTGTCGAGTACGTGCTACTCGTCACATTACATACCTTTTGATTTGTTCCCAATTATCTCGACTCTTGAGCATAACCGGGATCACGTTGTCTGGAGTCAGGGGGCCAAGGTTGGCCTCCATTCTGGCCCGTTCCACTGCCGAGCGAGTGCAGGCAAGAAAGGCGTCATCCACCACCTGCTTACCACAGTACCTACACCCAGAGTAGCTTACCTTCCCCATCTGGTACAAGTACTCCTGGAAATAGCCTTGCCTAGAGAGAAACTGAGTGAGGTAGAAATCTACCTCGCCCCAGGTTCTCTCCTTCCACGGTCGCACGAATTTATTTAATCTCCTGGTCCAGTGGCCAACTCGTACGTGGTCCACTGGATCTGCCAGCTTGTTAGCATTTCTGACCTGGCGTCAGCAGCGGCCCTTTCTCTCTCCATTTTCATGCTACGGAGGTAGACCGTTTGGCGCTTTATAGCAAGCAGGTCCACCGGGATTACGCCGGCAATAACTAGGACAGCAAACGCTGAAACCGTCCGGTACGCGCACGCGATACGAAGCGCCCCCCTTCTTTGTACGGCTAACAAGGCCATTTCTCATTTCTTTACTCGCGCCGCGTACCCCTATATCTCTAAATCGTAAGGGAGGATCGAGTGGTTCACAGACATAAGGAGCCTATGTGTACTCCGCCGCGGGCCCCTGACGTTCGGCATGAGCCAGCTAAGAGTGGCAGTTTTCGTCGCTGCCTTTTGGCAACCTCTTTGATGTGTGGCCAGAAGATCAGCTTCGTATCGAGGGTGAGCCCTAGATAGTCTGCGTCGCTTCTGGTTGGCATCTGGGTTCGTCCAACCATCATTGGGACTATCGTATCTATCCTCTTTCTGGTTAGAAAGAAGAGCTCCGTCTTATGCTCAGCCAATTCTAAACCCTGCGTCTCAAGTCAGACCCGAATGATCGCTCGTTCAAGTTTTTGCTGCACCAGACGTGTGTCCCTCGTGGTGATCACGATGACCACGTCATCTGCGTACGCAACTAGGCGAGCCCCGGGGCATGGAAAGGTTCAAGATCCCGTCGTATATCGCGTTCCAAAAATCATGGCCCAAAATCGAACCCTGCGCCACTTCAGCCGTCAGTCTTCGTGTCTTTACCCCTGTCGTCGTTGCATAAGTGATTAACGGTCAGTCAGATAGTCTTTAATAATTCGATGGAGATAGGAAGGCAACCTGAAGGCTTCGGAGAACACCGTCACGATGTCCGCCCACCTCGCCAAATTAAAAGCGTTACGTATGCCTAAAGTGGCCAAGAGTACTATTGGTCTGTCTTTGTGGGGTTTCGTTTGCGCTCGGTCGAAGAAGTCGATATACGTCGATAACACGTTGTATCGAAAAAAATTTTTTTTACAAACTTAGATCGATCTAAAACAAAGTAATGTAAATGTTTTGATGAATTCAAACGGAACAAATGAATAAATTAGGTTCTAATCTTTCGATTAATATATAATCTTAATAACTTTTTTGCTTTTCACCCACATCTATAAATGTTTAAACATAAAACGGCTTTTCGACCGAAACGAACTGTCTCTGGCCGGGCTATATGAAAGTTGTTTCAATGCATTTTTCTTTACTTTCATTGATATAGGACGGCAGATTAATAATTGTAGAATATTAATTAATCATAAGAAATCGCAAAAGTCAGTTATATATGAAGAATAGTGTGAAAATATATGGTATGAAAACTTATAAACAGTCGCAATTAATTAACAAAGTAATATGTTTGTAGTTACTGTGCAAATAGTTATTTAATTATTACTTTATCTGTTTCTATTCAAGTTTTTATAAATTTACGCGTTTTTTGTTTTTTTTTTTAAATAACAGACGCGTCTCACGGTCCATTTAAAATACACGTGTTTATTTAGCCCGATAGGACTGCCCATTTAACCCGACTAGCATTCTAAAATGGGCGTTTTGAGGCACTTATTTTGATTGGTTTTTCGAATAAAAATTTTATTATTTATGGATTATAAGGATCAGAATATTATTGTTGAAGGCCTGTTCTATCATGTCCCACTATTAAAAGTTTGATAATCTACTTTATATTTATTTTTATAGCTATCTCAAAATTTTATGCTCGTCCCGCCCGGTTCTCCCCTACTATCTAAATGTTTTTATACATGAATACTCTCATTTTTGGTATTTAATTTTAAAATCAATAAGCTTTTTCATTTATTAATTTTTGTTTTTTTTCCTTAAGTAGTTGAGCACTCTATTGTACGTGCCAAATCGTTCTATACGTTATCATGTGCATCAGGTATCTTTGTCTTACCCATATCCTTCTCACGGAGCTACGTAAAAGTTATGAACTTTGCTAAGCTCATACTTAAAAACTACAGTGGCAAGCTTTTTGATATTATGCCTGCAGATTAATTACAATGTCAATTGTAAATTTTTTTCAAAATTTCGTTTGTTTACTTGGCTTGGGTTGCAAAATTTTGTCAAAATGATTCCGGATTCGTGATCAGTCACCAAAAAAACGTTGGAAATGATATACATGATGCATTTTTCGAATTTTTTTCAAAATTTTGTCTGCTTACCTGGCTTGGGTTGCAAAATTTTGTCAAAATGACTTCAAATTCATGATTAGCGACCAAAAAAACGTTTAAAATGACTATACTTACAATTATTATTAGATAAGTTTTTTGATAAAAAGCCAAATATGTACATTTTTTACCAAAAGTTTGCAACTTTAAAGCCCATTATGACGACTTCGTAAATAAAATTTCAAAAAACCGGTAACCTATTAGTTGGCAAATTATTTAAGGATGAATTTAAGCCCTGAATCGCTCAAAAATTGAATTCAATCACGATTTTTGTCTATTTTCAAAGCAATCCGGACCACTATGCACCGGGCCGCCTGGTACTCAGCTTGGAGAGTGTCAGCAGCTTCCGCATCTCTACGTGCTCTCTGCGCTCTCCTTCAAGTCCACAGGCACTCCTGTCAAAGGCGTTTAATCGTATCTGTCCACCAGTACACTAGGTCCTTGTTTCGCATCGTGCGTTTTCTTGGCATGGCTGCGTCGCAGTCTTTTCAAAAACTCTGCCATCTCTTCAACCAGCTTTTCTGCTCTTGACCTTCCCGTGACATTCGGGGGGACTGCCGTAGCCGAATCTGGCTCAGACATAGTCGTCAGTCTTTCAAGATCCTGCTTCCTGACATTCCACCCATTCGGGGCCGGCACTTGATGAGTGCCGGATCGCCCACTCGTCCTTATGAAAAAAACGATGTACTGTTGGTCGCCGACCGTATAGCCATCGAACACCCGCCATTGTCCCACGCTCGCGAGTAAACGATCCGACACGAACGTCACGTCGGGGATGGACCCCCAACAATTGGCCTTATATAAGTGCGAACCCTACCTACTTCAGCTACCATCAGTTCCAGCCTTGCAATCATCTCCAGCAGTAGCCGTCCCTGTTTGTTAGTTCTGTCCATGCCCCACTCGATGGCCCTAGCGTTAAAATCACCCGCTAAAACGATCTTGCCAGACATGATCCCAACCGCGTCTTCGAGAGCCGCTACTTTGTCCTCAAATTCCCCAGCGCTGTAGTTCGGGGTAGGGTAAACACTGACGTACGTGACGTCCGTGACCCTTGCCCAGACATGGTCCGTGCCCTCCCCGTGTTGCGCTACCCTGGTCGCGGCGTCTCCCCTAATCCACAGTGCTTCAGACTTCGAGGTGCTGGCAAACCAAGTGGTGGCGGGTGTGTCGATGTTTTTGTAGGGCTCGCTCCAGCTGGCTGGCACAAGAGGCATCGGGGATTGTTGCTACACTCCTTCAACTTTTGACCTTCTCCGCCGCATTTATAGCACAGCGAGGTCCTATCTGGTCCTTTACAATTTCTCTGTACGTGGCCATAGTCAAGGCACCGGTGTCACCTCTTGACCATTACTTTGTCTCTAATGCGGCAGCTGAAAAAGCCTACACGGATGTGCCCCATGGCTTTCAACTTACCTGCATCTTTGGCTTCTAGTTTGACGACGGCTGTCTTTTGTTTCTTCTTATTGGGCCCGAAAAGCATAATATCTCGGCTAGTTGCCGAAGTGTTAGCGTCTTGTTCAGGGCCTCGGTGACTTCTTCTTCTTCTTGGATGGTTTCAGAGTCAAGGTCCACGATGTCCAGGCTAACCCTCTGACCAGGGACTCGAACCTCTCCCACACCTTGTACCGCGGTTCGTAGCACCCCTGCAAACGTGCTCGCATCTGCCTCCTTGTTTAGCTGGAGCAAAACGCCTCCTTTTTCCGTTTGTCGCGCGCACAGGACCTTCGTGCCACCTTTATCCGGTTTGATCTTCTGGCGAAATCTCCCCAGAACGCCAGCGTACGATTGCACCTCCGCGACATCGACAATCAAGGTGGGTACTGAGGTCTTTCGGTCTTTTCTCCTGTCGAGAGGCGCCCGATTGTTACCGGCTGACGTCTTCTGCTGAACAGCAATCCGTGGCTCAGGGAGTTCCCTGTCTCGGTTTGCTTGGACATCTTCTTTCTTCTGTTTCTTCTTTCTTCTTTTCTGCTTTTGCTGCTTCTGCTTATTATTATTTTTTTAGAACGAAGTTCTTAACGGCTGGCCATAAATAAGGAGTGAAATTTTAAAAAGCGCAAAATTTTTATGTAACGCTTCCAACACTCTTTTTTCCATTTTCTTTTCAAATAACAATGAAATTTAGAAATTAGTTTATCCTCAATTCCTAAAAAAAAATCAGATTTCACCCGGGATGGAACCCTTGTCCTTTGAGTTAGTAACCTAAAGTTTTACCTCTAGGCTATTACGCTTAAATACTATATATAATAGTTAACGTCTATATTAACTAATTAACTACGCTACTTAGAACATAACTTTTATTTACTAATATGCAAATTGAATATTACAATGTTAATTTAATTTATTAATGATTGATTTTTTTTATGAAAAATTCAGAATAAATATGTGTGTCTATTAGGGATACCCGATATCTCTGAAAATATCGATAATAAGTTATCGATAATATCGTCGGACCCATCATCGATATGAGAATTATTGGTTTAAAAAATATCGATAACCCTAATATCGATAAAATTTTGTAAATAAATAAATAATATTGAATTCAGTAAAAGTTTAAT
>JAPYZE010004693.1:0-10242 GCA_030522805.1 Leptomastidea abnormis
GTACCTTAACTAATAAATATCGGTTCAATTATGGTAAAAATATCTTCCTTTTTATGTTTTTGAAAAATCCCTCTTAGCTTATTTAAGATGCTTTTGTTGGTAGAAAGATATTACGCATTGAAGCGTGAAATTTAGCAAAAGGACTGATTACGGTACCTTACATTTTGGGTATATTTTCGGCTCTAACTTAAAAGCATTAATTTTTTCGTGTATCTGTGTATGTGTACCAGTTTTGGAATTCAAAAATACATGTGAAACCCCTTGTCCAACTTTTACTAATCGACTTTAAGTACGTTTTCGAGCAAAGGACACGTAGGTTGCCATAATTTTGATAATAGACCATATATATATATATATATATATATATATATATATTAATTATTTTGATAACATCGCCAACCCCATCACCGCGCTATATAAACATACTAAATACTTTCATGTTTTTATCTCCTGCCTGCCTGCCTGCACGTCTGTCTGTGCGTCTCTCTGCGTGTTATCTGCTTTTATATTATCTCTATACCTCAAAGTCACTCAATATATATAAGTATGCTTACATACATAATAAAATATTATATGTAGTTGCTGTAACGTCAAATGTGTTGACAATCTTAGGAATTTAAAGTCAATACTTATAGCTTTTGTATTTTTAAGAAAAGATCGAAAAAGGCTTGGGTTATTATATTTTTTAGTTGTGTGTGTGTGTGTGTGTGTGTGTGTGTGTGTGTGTGTGTGTGTGTATGCGTATGTGTATAGTGTGTGCGAATAATGTGTGAGCATGTACATAATATTAGCAAACATGTATTATTCGTATAGTAGGTGTGACTTATGCCTAATAAAAAAGGTAACGTCAATCATACTATAGAAAACAACAAAAAAAAAACTGACTTTTAAGGAAATGTCTCTCCTCGTGGAACAATAACATCTTACATACATGTACCTGTATGATATAATTATAGCTTTACAAATAGCAATAATAATGATAAAGGTAAAATGCAATTGATTTATAAATGACACGTTCTATCGTTAAAATCGTAGGGCGGAAAGAGTTTATAAATACATATACCAATACATAGTTGTACGCATCCAGGGTTTGCGTATGGATAAATTCACAAAATCGATGAACAAAAAAATAAAAAATGTAGAAAATAAGTGGCGATAATATAACGTATATAAAATAACATGTGAAGGGAGAAAAAAGAATAAAGTATATTAGCCGAGCAAGAGCAGTGCAGAGTAGACTAGTTTATATATTATTCTTAGGTATATTACAATGTTTTCATGCATTATAAGTTAACAAAGCATGTCATATTATACGGTATTATATATATATATATAGGTACCTATAGCTATAGCTACATAGATTGTGCACCAAAAAATGAAGTAGCATAGTCACGCGATATTGCCTGCCTTCATAAATTGCCTAAAAACCTGGCTCGAGACAGCAGCAGCAGCCGGACACGCTTGCAAAAGCTGCTAAGAGTATCTGCGGGCGGGTCGAAGAGGCAGAGGAGGAGAGGAGACGAGGGTCGTGTTCGCGCGAGCGAAACAGACACACACTAATATATATCTTCCTATATTATATACGTGTAAGAAAAAAATTCAGTCACTTATCCCCCCCCCCCTCCCTCACCTCCTCCTCTCAATAACATTTTATAAATGAGTCAAAAATTTGTGAAATCGGACACCTAAAATGTTGGTATCGAAATTTAATTGTCAATATGCAAAATCTTATAGATTAATACGTCAGAAACACTAAAAAAAATTTTTGTTAAAAATTTTCATTTTTCACGATGTTATAAACAAATTCATTTTTACTATAGAATTATTTTAAACTGTCCTATCTCAAAAACGACTTGATAAAAATTAATAAAATTTGGAAGGTAGATTATTTAATAATACAGCAGAATCGAATGGAATAAGCTTTTTTAAAAAAATACCGCGTTTCGTTTATAAATAATTAATTTGTTAATAAGCAAATGGATTTTTAAATAAGTTCCCATATGGCTGGAACAAAAATGCTTGAACAGTAATATTTCGTAATATCCAAGCTACAATATCCCGAAAAATAATTTTTGTAATCTTTAATAGACAAAAAGTTATGAAGTTTTTACGAATGATAAGTCAGCGCGAGGTTACTGCGCCGAACATGTAAGTCAGTGCAACTTACTTTGTTGAGCTTGTTTTTTTTTTCTAACTTTTTAAAAATAAACTTATATGTAATTTAGGTGGACTCTATCTAAATACGTGTTTAATACAGAAAAAATATTTTAACATTATATCGATATTTGTCCAACTCCACCAAAAAGTTAAAAAAAAAGACATTATTGTAATTTTGCGATGCGCTCTTGATCTCAGGCTTTTTATCTTCATTAGGCCATCTTTATTTTTCAAATAAAGAGATAAAGAGATGCTTTAATTATATAGTAGAAATAAACACCGAAAATAATTTTTTAATGAGTCGTTATCTTTCGGTAAAGAAAATTTTCCAGAACCAAAATTACAAAGAGACAAAGTAGAAGGTTTTTTGTGCTTTGACCTTCTGTAATTTTGTTTTGAATAATACTTTTTGGATATATCTAAAGGTTGAATTAAAGTTCATTCCAAGAACTCCAATTTGCCTTTATCTATCTTTCTAAGAAAAAATATTATGTATTAAAAAGTTAAAAATTCTTATTATTGCTTTTTTATAAAAAAATTAAAAAAGCAGTTCCTATTTTTCATTTTATGCAATAACGACTTAATTTTTTTTAAGAAAGGTAGGTGCTTAAGAATGAAAATTAGAAGCTGAAAAGAGCAGGCTGCATGGGCGAAAGCGCTGTGTCAATCCCGTCAAATTTGCCACGCAGGCTTGCCCATAACCGATCAAGTGAGAGAGGGAGAGAACTAAAGAGAGGGGAAGTCAGTATATACGTGTATGGGCACGCGGTATATACACCTATACACGACTCCGTGGATATCTATATATAAAATTACGAGAGAGAGAGAGAGAGAGAGAGGAAGGGGGGCGGGGGAGGAAGCAAACGAGTACTGCGCGAAGTTCTTGATTTACCTCGCGGACCGCTTCTCACGCAAGCACGATAATTCACGGTGTCCCTTAATTTCTATTTTTTATCTCCTGCCGTGGCCACCACCAAAATTACCATCACTGCTATGCTGGCATTGCTGGTTGGCACCACCTACTCACACTCGCGTATATCACATTTTCCTATCTCTCCGACTCTTTCTCTTCTGCAAGCCTGGTTGTCTTTTTCATCTTTTATTTTCTTTTTTCAAAAAATATATGAGAGACAGTCGTCTTGTATGACCCACCCTCTATAATATAACCCACCAAGCGTTTCTCGTTTCCCGAGTGTCATAGATGAACAGGAGCTATCGGACTAAATGGATTAATTGCAGTTTATCGACGTTAGTTAACATAATCCAAAACCAATAATTTATTTCCCTTGATGCTCCAATGATTACGCTTAATAATAACAATTTAGCTATTCTTTTCTTTTTTTTTTTTTCGACGATAGTTAATTAAAATCACATAGCATTTTTTTCTTAAAATCCAACTCCTTGAGAGTAAATCACCTTCTCGCGGCATTTTTTATTTGTTTTCTGTTCAGAGCTAGATTTAAAGTGCTTAAATATATCAATGGCATTTTCTATGATCCTCATTTGTGACGCTTATTTGTATGGCCCTACATCTTTTAGATGTTTCTTTTTAAGCGAGTAAAATTCAATTTTGTTTGTAAAAACTTTAAATCATTTATAAGATCTTATTGTTAGAAACACGGATATGCCCACAAAAAAGGTTCAGCAGGCGTCATAATTGTTAAAATATGAATTTTATATCAGTTCATAATATGTAGGTATAAGTGGTTATTATAGCTAATAATTATATAAAAATATTTTAAGACGTAATATCTTTAGATGAATTGAGTTATCGTTATATATAGGCTAATAAAAAAATTAATTGAAATCGATTGAAATTGATATAATCGGTGAAATTGTTTAAAATCATTTGATCAATTTAAAATCGCTGTAATCGCTGAAGATAGCTAAAAATCAGTAAAAATTAAAGTCTCTATGACACGAGTAAAAAAGCCATTGGAAAAGAACCCCTTGTGCAGCAACTGCATACACTCGAGTACATTTGATTTGTCGTGATCATAGAAGAAGAAGATCCTTTTAAAGATTTACAGGTCAAGGTTATAAATAAAGTTATATATAGGTACCTATTTACCAAAGTTTTTTACTATTTGAACTCATTGCGCTATCTATACTATAGTTTAGCAAAGGATAAATAATTTTATCCAACGTTGAGGTTTGAACCCCTAGAAGTCTTCTTTCCCTACGACGACGAGGACGACAAATCAAATGTACTCGTACTCGAGTGTGTGTGTAATAGCCTTGTCGCAATAGACTATACTATACGTCTGCCACAGCTTCAATGCAATAATGTATAAATAATCGACTGATAATATCTTCCAATAACGGGTGCGTACATACATACATAAATACATGCGTATACATACACACGCACACATATAATATATGGATGAGCTATACTTTCAGCATATTTTCCTTTGAAATTTTCGGCTCGAATTAAAAAATGTATGCCTTAAAGATAGCTAGAGCGAGGCTGATAAAAAGAGAGCGAGAAAGAGGGAGTAGAGAACAGACCTTTTAGCATCTATGCAATTACACACTTGATTGCACGGAACAATCATCACGAATATTATTATTGTGTATATTCGACGACGTGGCGGGTCTGTGCGCAGCTGTCAAAACTGTGCACCACATATACATATATATGTATAACGACAGTTTATGTCAACGACATACCTATACGCATATCTCACTTTCCATGACAATGTATAGCTATTTAGCTGGTACTCCAACAGATTGTTATATATACGTATAGGTATACACCTATTTATTTTATTTCTTCTTCTTAATAGACTGCATCCTATAATATATACGCGCACATGTGTGCCGGGGCGCGAGTGGCTTATTCTATTATTTTGATGTATGTACTTTAATCTTTAACACAACAGACTGCTGCAGCTGCTTTACGTCAAAATATCTTTTTAGAAGATTACAAAGATTACATTGAATATAAAACATATGTATATACACCTATATACATATACACGTGCATTCTTCAATACATCTATACTTCTTTTTTAAGAAGAACATACATTATTTAAGATGCAAGCGCGTTTTCTTTATTTTTTCTTTTTTATTTTTCGAAAAAAAAGCCTCGTAAGTTTCAGAAAACTTTCTTGTTATTTTTTTAATAAATGCAGTCTAGAAATCGAAAAGCTATAAAACCAAGAAATTCGTCTTCTCATTGTCATATGACAATTGAAAGAGCCCCCAACCCAATATCACACGTGCGAGGCTAAGGTTTACAGAATGTAAAAAAACACTATACGTCGTGCATCTCAACACTCGTCGGTCGGTATTTCAAAGATAACAAAAAAAAAAAAAAGGAATGCACACCACTTAATTCTCACATACAATATCTTATATACTAGATATAAGTATCTATATATAACTATATATAAATGCGCGTTTCTTTTTCATTCTGTCCACACATGTGTGTGCTATTACTCCGCACTTGTTTTGATGTAGATAATAGATATACGTGTTTTTTGAAACGCACTAATATAAAAGAATACTCTTTTAATATACTATACAATACATTATCAATTTTTTTACTTTTTACAAAATTCACAATACTCTTTGTATGTATATAGCGCGTTTCATCATTAAGTATATAATATATTATTGGAAAAAAATGTATTTTCTTATTCACAGTTTGCACTAAAAGCTTTGTCTAATAATATACATACGTTTTACAGGGGAGATTTTGGTAGGAAGGATATGTTATGGAAAGTAGATGAAAAATATATTTAACATTGAATTATCAATCAAATTTTTATAGTATATATCTGACACTTTAGACTTATAAATAAAGCAAAATTCAAAGTTTTTTTTCATTTATTTATTTATTGTTTTTTTTTTATTTTAAAACCATATGGTACGGCAGATTGTATACGTGTTTCTGCTCATATAAAACTGGAGATTATTATTATTATTATTATTATCATTACTCCAACAAGTATCGACGCGTTATATAGTACCCTTTTATTATTTCTAGCTAATTGATTTGCTAACATAACAGCCACCAGCCAGCCGTTATCTCTCATTTAAGCTGCGCGCACCTATGCATTTGCCCCACATAATATTATCTATATAATATACTTATGTATTAAATATCTACACCTCTATTGGCTTAATATTTGCTCAATACGAATAGTATAATCGAATGTATAAGGTCACGACACAAAACTCGTCTCTCTCGCATATTAAGTTTATATATCAACACTATAGCTCTCTCTCTCTCTCTCTTTCTCTCTCTCTCACTCTGATGTTATTCTTTTTTAACTTCTTAATTCTCATCGTTTTGAATTGATACATTAATTACGGCTATGCGTGGAAACGTACCAAGCTAATTATACCAAACATAAATGATCGTTAACAAAAAATTTTCCAAACTTTTATTTTTATAATTGATTTTCTCTTAATTTTTTGCTATTGATAATTAAATTGGTAACATTTTTTCTAAAAATGGGGGGGGGGAGTTATTTTAGTAAAAAGTCGACAAGGTGTTTTTCACTCATAAAATCGATTTCAATTTCTAGTGATTTTTAGCTATTTTTAGCGATTGCAGCGATTTTCATCGAATTCACGTCAATTTCAATCGATTTTGAATCGTCTGAAATCACTAAAGAATTCTCAGAATAGCAAAAAATTTTCTTTGGAGAACGATTTCGATCGATTGCAACCGATTTTTTTTAGAAAAAAATTGATTTCATGAATGAAAAACCCCTTGGAAATCGATATTTTTGAAATAAAAAAAATTTAATAATCTTTTTTTGCCCGGAAATAGTGTCTCATTTTGCCATATTATGTCCCAAGGGACAAAAAAAAGGGAGAATGTAAGGACATTATTTCCCTAGGAACATGATAAGCGACTTCTTTCCCTGTTTCAAAATCAATGATGTGGTCATTATCTCGCGGGTAAGAATATAAATAATATATTATGCACCAAAGGGCAAAAATGAGCTATTATGCCCGAAAACGAAGTTTCATTCAAGGGAATAATGTCTGTTTTGCTTGAGGTGCATGCTATTTTTTTTCCGACTGGTAAATAAAAACTTTGTAAAACAAGAAATTTAAAATTTTTTTTTTAATTTCGAAATTATAAATTATTAGGTAATCACTGAAATAGATTCGATTCATATTTCTTATGCAAATAATTATTCAGAAAAATTATTTATATAAAAATAAAAATTTTACAGGGCGTAATTATAACGTTTTTCCAGAGCATAATGAGAGTCACTTTAGTCCATGTTTTTAGGCTCAATAAAAAGGCCATCATTTACCAGTCGAGGAAAAAAATGTTAACTTTTGCTTATCCATAAATTAAGAAGCAATAAAGAAAGAGAGCAGGCGTTGAAAAATTATTATCTTTGAAACACATCGCTCGAAATAATAATGTACGTGCGAGCAAGCAAAGTCATTGGCTCAAAATCGCAAATGCGTAATCGATTACATTCGTACCTATACATGTTATTACAGCATATTATAACGTACGTGATGAATGTAAATAATTCATTAAAAAGTAAATTTAACATTGTTTCTATGCGATTATCGTCATGTGTATGTTGATGATGATGTATGGATGTGTTGTTCGCGATAAGCAGCAACGCTGCTGCGCCTGCACAGAATAACCGTGATCAAGATGCCTTATCACAAATTACACATTACCCACTCTACACTGTCACTGTGTGCGTGCGCGCGCGCGCGCGCGCGTGTGTGTGTCCGTGTCAATTATAATTATTGTATTGAAAGCTTTCAAAAATAAGTCATTTTATTATTTATTCAATTAGACATGCAAAATCTGCTTTTTTTATATATATATACCTTACAATATACATGCTTTATTGGATAAGGAATGTGATTTTACTGCTGATAATTTTTGATTAGCAAAATTATATATTAATGTAAATATTAAGCTCGGCACATATATAGGTATATATATATATATATATATATATATATATATATATATATATATATATATATTTTGTACAATTACTTGCTTCGCATTACCTTAAATGTATATAATTATATTTATAATAATAATAATATTATATAATGTTGAATTTTTTTAAGGAAGTTCTATGGTTGAAGAGAGAGATAGCGATAGAGCACGTCCTCTATCTCTATTATCTCTATTCTTCTGCTCCTCTCTCTCTCTCTCTCCCTTACTAGCTTCAATGATGGTAACACTGCTTGTTTACATTTATGTATATATCTATATTTTTTCTATAACCTCATTATAGCTATTTTGTCAGTCTGACGAACATATCATGACTGACATGTGATTAGATGTACGCGTTGTGTACATTTTTAATAATTTATTTCTAATTTCAGAAGTACCCTTGACACACTTTTAAAATTGATAAATCATGGTCAGAAATTTTTTTATTTTTGATAATTTTTTTACGTAAATCGTAATGTTAATTAATTGGAAATGTTTAATAAATTGTCTCTCAAGTACCCTCATGCTCTGAAATTTCAACTGAATCATTTTTAAGTTATTTATAATTTATAAAAAAAAAATTTCAGCCCGATTGTAATGTTAATTCTACTTGCCATAGAGCTCCCTTAAAGATCATTTTATTGTTATTTCTTGGTTGAATTTAAAATAAGAATTTGAAGATGCAAATCAATCCACGAGTCCAAGAGTCAAATCAAAATCCACGTCTCAATTGATCTTTTTTTTGTTCAACTTTTTTTGTACAACATAGCTGTATTATAGTCATTTAGTCGCTCTACTGTAAAAAAAATTTGATATAAAAAAAAAGAATACTCTCGCATATAAAAGTTTAATAATATTGTGTTCACATATTATATTCTTAGTTAATAAATATTTAATTCGTTACTCGTCTCGAGTTGCCGTATAATTTACCAATCTACTTATTCATTAATTAATTTAATACAAAGAATTTTACGAGTAGTTTTTCAAGTTTCAAACGATTTTACGATGAATATGTGTGTACCCACGATCAGTTATTTATCAAATTTTCATAAGAAAAAGATTTCCTGAAATTCTTACAAGTACCTATACGCAAGTATGTAAATTTATTTTGTCGCGGCCGCATACACACATACATGTGCGTACGCAAT
Source organism: Leptomastidea abnormis (assembly GCA_030522805.1). NCBI lineage: Eukaryota > Metazoa > Arthropoda > Insecta > Hymenoptera > Encyrtidae > Leptomastidea > Leptomastidea abnormis. The sequence continues at coordinate 9,250 of JAPYZE010004693.1, forward strand.
ACTTGACTCTTAATTACGAGACGTACGAGTTTTAAAATTTATGTTAAGAATATAATTATATTTGGTTGTTTTAATGAAAATAAATCACGATTTATGCAATTCAAATTTTTTCGAGAAGTAGCCTTAATCACTTAACTGTTATACGTGAATAAGTGTATAAGTATAATATAGGAGAATATATTATCAATGAGATTAAACAAATTAAGAGGAAGTTTTCTGTTTTATTTATATACATATTGTAAATTTCTTACGATCGCGATGAATCACGTAATGTAATTTTTATACTAATTAATATTATTGAATTTGCTTATAAAGTTTGAAAAATATTGATGTTATTTGCTGCTCAATAACCCATAACACACAAACTCGTAGGTACTTAACACAAACAGCAAGAAAAGTAACGTAGAAAAATATAAATGTAAATCAAAGTAAATTTGTCTAATTATCTTAGAAATTAGCCTTAATTGAAATATTATATTACGCATCAAGGGACGATTATTTTCCGAAAATGAAGTTCACTGCCCGAGCGAAGCGGGATGAGTATGTCTATTTATTAGTTCTCGAAATGAATATGTTTTCAATAAAAAAAAGTTATTTATTTCTAGCATTGCGTAAAAAATTCCATCAAAGTTATTGGTCAAAAAAACAAGAGGATAACGCATTTTCGCGATGTTTCTAATAAGATTGTTGAGATTATCTATTTTTAAAATTAATTATATTAATTAAACTAAATTTTTATTGTTTCAAATGGAAAATTACGCCGTACAAAAAGTATGAAAATTATGTAAATTGATCGGAATTTTTGTTATTGGTAGAATGGAAACGTTATTGACATTATAATTTTTAGTTGATGCAAGTAACTATGTTTCTATTGACGTTTATACAATATAAAGAGTAGGGGAGAGGGGGGCGAGTTGGCCGGTGGGGCGAGTTGGCCAAACGCTTATAACTTAATACTAAAACGACCAATCGCAATCGGACCAAGGCTATTTG